>JAMKQA010006936.1:0-16027 GCA_024699735.1 Posidonia australis
TTCACAATCTTCTACTTATCATGCACAAAGGAATTTAAAGCATAGAAGGTGATTAGAGTAATTGATGACACAAATAATTTATAGTGGTTCGGCAACCCGGCCTAGTGCACTCCTCAAGACCCTCTTGAGATTTTTCCCTTATTCTTAAAAGAAAGAATGACTTACTTGTTGGTAGCCCACCAACACAATGTTTGCTCCTTCCACTTCTCAACACCCTAAGAAGCTAGAGCCTTTTCTTTGAATGCTTTACAACAAGTATCTTTTCTCACAAAGATAAATTTACAACTCTTGCTTACAACTTGCTTGTAAGGATATTGAAATTGGCTAAAGGATTTCAAGAATTACAAGTATTCAATGTGTGTCTTAATGGGACATAAATGAGTAGTATTTATAGCCACCAAACCTTCATCAAATGTGTCTAATGACTATGCTAACAGTCGTAAACGGCTAGTAGATCGGTATGCCGTTTTTCACTTTGATGTGCCGTTTTGCCTTCAGTCTGCAATTCACGGTCAATTCGGTATGCCGTTTTTCTTTCGGTATACCGTTTTTCCCTGAAACGGTATGCCGTTGTTCCAGCGGTATGCCGTTTCTTCAGTTTGCTTGTATTCCGCAACTCTTCGGTCTTCCGATGCTTTGTTCCGTTTTTTGCTGAAACGGTATACCGTTTTTTCAGCGGTATGCTGTTTTGCTTTTCTCACTTTTACAAAAACGGAAGGTTGAGTATGTGCCGCTGCTTCTGGCTTATGTGTCGTTTTTCCTGAATCGGTATACCGTTTTTCACACGGTATGCCATTTTTGTTCTAAGCTATGAATATTAAGGTATATATGATTTTTGTCTTTAAACATTTAATCCTTTTTCTAAGTAATTATTTATAGCAATTAATTTCCTTGAATAATCATCAAAATCAACACAAATATTTCTAACACATATAGTAGGATATATATAATGGTCTCTTCATAAAAGCATACCATATAGATGTAGCGAAGGGACAAGAAATGTAAAGATGATTAGTGGTTTCCTCAAAACCCCTACAAAAGATACAAATATCCAAAGTCCAAACCAGTCCAGCCCCTCTTACAAAGGTTGGCTTTAGTTAAGATCTTATTGAATAAAACCAACTAGGAAAATAATTTAACCTTTACTGGGACCCAACTGAGCCAAATTTCTTTATGAAATTTAAATCTAATTCCACCATCGTTTATAACATGATATCCTGATTTGACAGTATAGTAATTGTTAGAGGGGGTCCATACTAAGGTGTCATCCTTAAGATAAAGCATTATTATTCTAATAATATCTGTAAGAATGACCGCTTGGGATTGAATATTGTCTACATTATCAAATGAAGAAGGTTCAGTAAACAGTTTATTAAAATCAGCTCTATAAATTGCCACTATTTTTAATATTGAAGCTTTTTTAAATTTAGCCAACTTAAAAAGGTCTGACAGGTGATGTTTTAGTTTTTCCCCACACCACCATTTATTTTCCCAGAATATAATACTATTTCCATTTTTGACTTGGAACATGGTAAAGCTATTTAGAAAATTGAAGCAGTTCTTTAATTTTTGCCAGAGTGGAGATGATCTCCCTGTTGAGGAATTTAGAAGTGCTTTAGGCCATGATCTAGCAAAATACCTAGCCTTTATAATCTTTTTCCACTTGAGGGAGTGTGAGTTGGAAAATAGTTGCCATAGCAGCTTTGTCTTTAGGACTAAATTGAAGCTTCTAATGTTATAATTCCTCAACTATTATGAGCTTTAAATCTGCAAAGTATTTTCCACTTAACCAGATGTATTATGGAGGAAGAAGAAGAACAAGATTTCCATAGGAATTTGTTCCTTAGTGAATTAATTATTTTTTCCACCTTAGTTGGTAGGTGTAGGACAGACAGATAGTAAGTAGATATAACTGAGAGGACTAACAGATAGTAAATAGGTATAGATGTAATACAAACGTCTTTGTGATTAATGTTAAGGTTCAGGTTGTCTCCCACTTTTGCAGATCTGCAGTGGCAGTTCCTACTTCTTACCACTGCAGATCAACCAACATTAATTCCAAGGTGGTCAAAACTGGAGCGGCTGTGTAGCATCTTGTGTTCTCGACATCTGTGATGAACATTTAACCATATGTCTAAATATTATTGCAGTATGTGATTATATCTGTCTTTGCTACAACAATTATTACTCATTTCCCACATATGTATGTGAGAAGATGTGGTTTGGAAAGTTAAGCCCTCACACTCCTCCCTTCAGTGTAGGTGGTGGTCCGGCCGGGTACCATCGGGTCATCAAAGAGAAGGAAGATGCGTTCCTTGATTGATGCTGTTCAGATTTATATAGTGGGACTTATGAGTAATGACTTCGAACCACCACCAATAGATTTCGCCATATGGACTCATTACTCGCACTTAGGTCAGACTGACATCATTTGTTCCCATCAACAACCTCACCATCGACTGCCCCATCACAGCTGTGGCTTGTGGTGGACCATTGGAGGAGTTACCAAATTAATTAGATTTCACTACATCTGAGATGTTGCTGTTTCATGCAGCCATTCATGTGATCTTTTTCTTTAATGCCCTGGAAATCCTTGCTTCCATCAAAACTGACAACCAAGTGGTGATTATAAGATGTAAACCGGATAGGATCGATTCTGAAATTCTGTGACCTGACCGATTGGGCCGAATCAGATTTTTAAACACCTTGGTCCAACACAACTAGGGCCTGCAACAGGGTCAACTTGGACCAAGTCAGACTAGACCGGTCCGATTGTTAGATTTTTAACTCTTTTTTTTTTTTTTTTTTTAATTTTTATGGACCGACTCGATCCAACCCAACCCAACGATCAGGCCCAACTGAGCTTAGGTCGCTGGGCCTGACCCTCAGGTACAGCATGACATGGCCCAAGGCTGAGTCGACCAATTTTTTTTTTTGGGGTTATTGCTGAAGAAGAAATCAAAATGTATTAATGATATGCACCAATAAACTAATGTACATATCATATGAGAAAGATGTAATTGTACATATTTGATGTACTTTAATCAGTTCACCCATTTGTGCTGTAGAACCATAAGTATCTGACATGTATCGATGAAGTTAGCAGAGTGGGCTCCAAGTCGACTTGCCTGATGAAACTGCTGGTAAAAATCCTGACAGAAGATGAAGAATGCAATGATATTCACGACGAAGGTCCAAAAAATGATCAAAAGAAAATACTTCTGATCTCAGCAGTGAAGGGAGCAAACCGAATGGTAGGCGTGGAAGTTTTCACCACTTGAACATGTAAAACCAATATTCCATCTGCTATTGGATTTGAAAAGAAAATGAATTTTCCTTGGTGACTGGATCTCTGGTCAAGATGCCGATAGGAGGAGGCACATTCAGGAAACGTGCTTGTAACAGTTGGATTCACGGTTTCCCTTGTCAAGTGCTGCGAATATACAACGTACATTATATCACAATAATAGGGGGCAGATCTGCTACAGTTTGGCCAGAGCACGGGATTATTTTTTACCCACAATAATAAACCCTTATCCCCGTAAATATTTCAATATAAAGTTTTTTTTTTTGTTGTTAACTGTAAGCTGTGTTATATAAGTCCTTCGGGCTAACAAACCCAGGGTAAGTAAGAGAGTACAAAATGTAGTGTTTGATACAGTCTTCAAAAGTTGAACTATCAATTCAAAAAATCATATCGGCCAACACAAGCCATCAAATTAAGTTGTAATGTCTGAAAAATAGAATTTCCCAATAAGAAACGACTAACAGGGAGTTAGTCATCAATTGGATGGTCATACACTAGAGCAGAGCAGAGTTTAGATGGATCTACATCCCTGCAGGTTGGTAAGCCAATGGTAGTAAGCTCGGCTTCGCGAGTTTTCTGAAAGGAAGTGATAGAGTAGAAGACGTCATCCTTATCAAAACTTGAAGCCATAGTATCTATGCAACCATGAATAAGAGAAGTAATTTCATTTATACACATATTAGAACCTTTACAAACCCTTTTAAAAATGCGGTTATTTCTTTCCTTTCAAATAGCTCACAGAATGATTTGAAATAGAGTATAACATCCTTTAGTAGGTAGGGCAAGTTTGAGGGGAAGAGAATATATAAACAGATCATCAATAGAAAACACAATAGGGTAAAGAGATCCCTAAGTAAATGCATTCCAAATGGAAATAGAAAAAGGACAATGTATGAATAAATGAGTAATAGTTTCTTTATTTGTATTGCAAAAAACACAATTTTCAGAACCAACCCAGTCCCTTTTACATAGATTTACCTTAGTCAGGATTTTGTCATAGAGCACCAATCAAGAGAAGATTTCTACTTTTAAAGGGGCCCAGCTGTACCAAATAGAGTCGTGGTGTCGAAATCTAAGTCCACCATCAATGATAAAATTGTAACATGATTTCATTAGAAAATATGATTTGAAAAGTTCTACTGTAAGATATCATCCTCAGAACGTAGGTTAAGGTTAGACAAGATATCTGAAACAAGATCAGTCTGTTCTTGAATGTTTCTAGTATGTGTTAGAGAGTGAGGGTGAGTAAATAATTTGCCAAAATCAACTCTAAAGGTCTCAATTGTCTTGGTAAAAGAGGCTTTTTTACTTTTAGCCAATAAGAAAAGGTCAAGAAGGAAATGTTTAAGTCTTGTCTCATTCCACCATTTACTTTTCCAGAAAATTATACTGCAACCATTCTGAACTTGAAGATTGGTACAGTAATTGACTAAATTATAGCATACTTTCAATTCTTGTTATAAAAGTGAGGACCTGACTGAGGATGTGTTGAGTATAACCCCAGATCAGTTCCTACTAAAGCATATTGCTTTAAAAAGTTCTTTCCAATTGGCCTACAGGATCTCTTCAATTTCCATTATTGGACAAGAACCCTTCAAGTTCCATCTTCTCCATGCCATCGGCTTGGTCAGAATTGACTCAGTGGTGGATTTATACACTGGCCATCCTACTTAAAAAAAAAAAATATATGGATAATATACAATTTACTCAACCTAAAAATGTAATTTAGCCAAGTAAATGCCTCACCTTAACGGCAGACAGCAGTCCTTATCCCATTACCAAACTCCCCGACCTCGAATGGCCGAATCCCAGCACTAGTAGAGCAGCAGCGGTCAGTGCCCAACGGAGCAGGCGAGAAGCCGCGGCCTGCACCGACACAACGGCACCACCGCCGCACCTCGACGGTACGACATCAAGACGGTAAGACCACCTCCAGTAGTCCTCTCCAACGGCACCAAGACGGCAAGGCTACCTCCAGTAGTCCTCATCCGAAGAGTCTCCTACTCTCCTCTCTCCGAGTCTCCGGCGAGTCTCCTCTGACTCCTCTCTCTAAATCTCCATTTCCCAATCATCAAATGTGATTCACTGATTCTCCACTCTCCTGCTCTCTAGTCTGCACGGCTGTGGCCTGGACCAAATCTGTTATTTTTTATGCCTTTCTTCTGTTGGAAACCAAATAAATGTTGGCCTGTTGCGGCAAACTTGTTTACAGTAGCGTTACTGTTTCTGAAATTTAAAATCTATGCTTTAATTTCAGTATCCATTACCAGTACGAATTATGTATATATAATTAACAAGAATCGTATGCATATGACATGAAGAGAAATTAAAAGGGGTAGGGAAAAAAAAAAAGGAACTTCACCTGAAAAGGACCGGTGAAATATGATGGGGATTTTATTATGGTATTTTAATTAAATTTATCTCTCATCTGTGGTGGAAGTTTTAAAAAACCTTAAAGTTGATGGTAAATTAAAAAAGATAACATAAATTAATTTTTTTGTTAATCTTATTCAGACATTTGATTATGTATTTCTACTACATTTGATAAAAAAAATCTTCTAGGAGTAATATATGAATTGTTTGAGGCACTATAAAAGATATTATGAATGCAATGAATTTAATTAGACTATTCAAGTTGTAACTTAAATTTATGAGAAGTGATGATGATGTATGAAAGTTTTTTCTTGATAAAGTTATGTTATTTTATAAGAAATATAGCATTAAAGTCAGATGTATGGATGATGACATTTATCAAAAATCAAGGAAAGCATGTCACAATCAAGAAAAGAAGACAAATTTGCATTAATTTTGATTTGTGATTTTTAATATAATATTAATTTGTTGATAAATAAACTCAATGATCGTTTCAATCGGAGGAATATAGAGTTATTATTATGTGTTACTTATCTCGGTGTAAGTGAGGGATTTGCTTGTTTTAATAAATAGAAGTTAGTACAACTTGTTTAACTTTATTATTCTAATTTTTCTCTTACAAATATTGAAATACTTGGAAATCAACTTAATACCTATATTTTAGATGTTCGTGAAGTACTAAAATTGAAATTTGTCAAAGGTATTATTGACCTTGCTCAGAAACTTATAGAATTGAAATAAGATCGTGTATATTTTCTAATATATGGACTATTGAAGTTAACATTATTATTGTCCGTGGCAACGACTTTTGTAGAGAGAATATTTTCGACAATGAATATTATCAAAAGTTATTTGAAAAACAGAATAGAAGATGATTTCATGAATGATTGTTTGATCGCTTACATTGAGTATGATATAATTAATCAAATTGACAATGAGACAATAATAAAATACCTTTATTGTATTCATTCACATTGAGCAAGTCTATGATTTAGGTAATGAAATTTTAGTAACACCTAAATTTCACTTCTCACCACTGGATTCCCTACCTTGCTACTGCTGTATTAATCTCACCGGCCAACCACAATACACACTACTACTGTATTCATCTCACGGGTTAACCATCAATGCAAGTTGCAAAATAAATTCTTTACGACACTTTTAATCAAGTTGGTTCAGTATTTGTCTATGTTGTAAGTATTTTTCTTAGTTGTATTACTGTAAAATTATATCACTTAGTTTAAATGTTTTGATGTCTTGATGTTGTTTGTTTAATGTCAGTCTGCTCCCAGATTGTGAATAGTTGGTTAACTTTTTGTCTCTAGAAGATCAACAACGTGTTGTTTTTGTTTCAGGGTAGTTTTTTAAATCTTAGCAGGAGATTTTGAATTTTGTTGGATGTTTATGTGGTATGTTTTACTGGCTACATATGATAAGCATTTCAGGGTAGTTTTTGCTCTTTCAATGGTTTTGGCATTTTAGAAGAGTTAATTTAGGGGACTGGATAGTGGAGAGAATTCACATTTAGATTATGAGCTTGAAACAACATAATTGGACAAATGATCTATTAGTTTTATTTTTAGTTTTTCTTAGCAAAAAAATGGTTCTTACATTTTATTTTGAAGTTTTTTTGGTAGTGGTTTTATTGATTTGAATGGGACGTATGCAAGGAAGTGGTGGAGGTAGAAAAGGTCTATCTACTTTATAGAAGTAGGCTAGGCTACCATGTTTGGTTGGTTTCACAAAATTATAATTTGGACATATATAGGAGCGTGGAGAGTGGGTTGTGAATACACATGTTTTTTTTTCTGGACGCAAAAATTGGTTTCTGGTAAGTTTGATTTGTGATTCTGGCCTAGAAGTCCTAAGAAGTCTAGTTCTAGATTGAAGAGAAACCAATAAACCAGAAATAATTTTGAAATTAGTGATGCTTAATAACTATAACTTGATATCTTCTTTTTTATTCCTATCTCTTAATTTATAGTATTTGTCTTTACCATTTATGTGTTATCAATGTTTTCTTTTCATGTAGTTTAAATTTTGTTATCTTGTCATAATGTAAAAAATTATAGTATTTTTCTTCTATAACTGTAATTTAAACTATGCATTGTTGTCTAATGTGGGCCATGCTTTATGGTATTATAACTTCTAGCCCTTGGTAATACGAAGGTACGGGAATATTACAATATAATATAGTGTCAGCATTAAACATAAACATGCCAAATTTATTTAAAGACCAGTTTTATTAATGGAGTAGACTTTTGATGGGGCACCACACACTTTTTTGCAAAATTTATTTTTTGTTTGTCAAGTCAATTTAAACCTAATTTATATTCTATTTTTGTTGGTAGAAACAAAATTAGAATATTTTTTGGTAGATGGCTCATCAACATAATGTTTCTTATATTTATTTATTTATTGTATGGTAAACTACATTACACTAATAATTTCTTTTTTGGTAATTTAGATGGATCATGTCTTAGATAAGAGTTGGATGGATATTGATAATAGATTTGACCCCTCTTTCAAAGAAGTGGTTAAGAAGTTCATAGACTTTGCTTTTGCAAACTTGGCATGACTCATACAAGGTCTACTTCCATGTCCTTGCAATCTATGTAGAAATACACCACTTTGTTGTGCTAAAGAGGTGTACAATTATCTTCTGGAATTTGGTTTTATGCTAAATTACTATATTTGAGACCATCATGGAGAGTTACCAAGTAGAATGAGGTAGTCGTCAGTTGTGGAATTTGAAAAAAAAAACGATTGATGACATGTTTGAAATGCTAACTTCTGCTTAGAATGGGAGGAATGGAAGACTCAGTTGAAGAAGAGGGACAACAGGCAAATGTAGAACCACCAAATGAGGATATTGAGAGAATAAAAGAATTAGTGAAGGATGTTAATGAAGCATTGCATAAAGGATGTCTAGAATTTACCAAACTGTCATTCTTGGTGAGATTGTTTCATATAAAGTGCTTAGGTGGATGGAGCAACAAAACATTTGCTATGCTATTGGAGGCTCTCTGGTTAGCAATTCCAGGTGATCAACAAAGTATTCCAAAGTCCTTTTATGAGGCAAAAAAAGTCATTAGAGAGCTTGGGTATAGTTATGATAAAATTGATGCTTGTCCTAATGATTGTATGTTGTATTGGAAGACTAAAATAAATAAGGAGGCATGTGATCATTATGGTGTATCTAGATGGTAATCCAACAAAGAAATAGAGGAAGATGCAATTAACTCTGAAACACAGCAAAAATCAAGAAAATTTCCTTACAAAGTGTTAAGACACTTTCCTCTTATTCCAAGGCTACAAAGGTTGTACATGACTTCCGCTGTTGCTAAGGAAATGGTATGGCATAAAGAGGAAAGAGTCAATGATGAATGATGAATTGTTATGCCATCCAGCTAATGCAAAGGCATGGAAAGATTTTGATAGGAAATATCTAGATTTTTTCTCAAATCCACGTATCATTAGACTAGGTTTAGCAAGTGATGCTTTCAACTCATTTGGTACAATAAACATTACTTATAGTACATGATCAGTTATTCTTGTGTCATATAATTTTCCTCCTTGGTTGTGCATGAAGTAAACACACTTCATCATGTCTTTGTTGACACCAGGACTATCATCACTAGGTAATAACATTGACGTCAATCTAGAGCCATTGATTGATGAATTGCAACATTTATAGTTTAATAGTGTGATAACTTATGATGCATCAACCAAATAGAACTTTATTTTGCAAAGCAGTAATCATTTAGACTATTAATGATTTTCCTGCTTACTATCAGGTTGGAGCATAAAATATACATGTCCTTGTTGTCGTAAGGACACGATGAGTCGTCGATTGAAGCATAGCAATAAGGAGTGCTACATGGGACATAGATGATTCCTTGATAGGAGTCATCGATATCGTCTTGATAAGAAAAACTTTGACAATACCAAGGAATTTGGATATTGTAATGTCTCTAATTTCTATAATAATTTAAAATAAATTAAATTACAGGAAATTAAAAGCTAAACAGAAATATCAACTACCAAGAACCTGTGTGTGCGGCTACGAGACTCTGGACTATATGCACTATGTTAAAACTCATCTGCATGTCTGCACCTGCAATAGAAAATCATAAAGAAAGCGTGAGTGACAAAAGTCACTCAGCACACACTTTACAAAATCGACGGAAAACAAAACTATAATTAATTTTTCTTTAACATTATTTCGTAAATCATTTTCTCTAAAATCCTACAAATCAGGCCTACAAGGCCGAACATCACAGCAAACGCGGCTCATACCGACCAAAACAGTAGATAGGGCTCTACTAGCCAAAAACCACAAATAAGGCCTTCAATGGCCAAAACCATACACAGTGAGTCAGGAAGCCTGGCGTCAGGCAACTAACTCTGGTTACAAGCAGTCATTGAAGTGCACTACACTGCCACGGTGTGTCACCTTGTGCAGGAGCTAACCACCATCCCACGATCCTCCTATCTGGAGAACAATCATAGAGTCAACCCCTACCAGGGAAGGCAGTCCTGTCTCTCAAGAGGCTACCAACTACGGGGCACGTGTCCCACCCGCACTGGCCATCACAGGGTACGCTTCCTTACGGCGTCCTTACGGCGTCCTCCACATGGTACTCAGGAGAGAGTGTCATATCTTCACACCCGACAACATCCGAGCCTCGGTGCTTAAAGCGATAGCAGGAGTATCATACCTCCCCATCATGCCACAAGACACCTCAACCCGTGGACCACAATTCTAGTCTCGAGACGACAATTAGAGAGTCTCATACCTCCAAGACTCGATGATCCTTAGCCTCAGGTATCTTGGCTCCTGACCTCAACTAGGGAGACATGCCCCATCACCCGAGAATGTAGTCACATTCCCTAGTCTTGACGACACAGTCTCACGATGTCTCCACCCGCACACAGAAAACCATGAAAACCATTTTCCAAGACGGGCCAACCATCTCTTTGAAAACCATTTCCAAACCATTTTATATCTTTAGAAACTCATTCAAAAACTTCGACAAAACGACACATCAGGTGTCCTACAAGACCACCACTGATGGCCCATGATCCCATCTCAAATGGGCAAAACAAACCAATCCAGAAAATCCACGAAAATCACATTTTATAAAACAAAATGGACTCGGTATACCGAAATCTCCTGGATCGGAAGACAGATCAGAATCTATTGACCGAAATATGGCACAAACACCCAAAATGGCAGATCGAAAACTGGATCGAGCAACTGAAAGTTCCTGGTTCGGTAGACCAAATAAATCTGATCGACCGAATTGGGCCACAACGGTCAACACTCATAGCCAAAAACGGTAGACCGAGGAGGTTCGATCGACCGAATTTCAACCAGAGGACCTAATCTGGTAGAAAAAATGACATACCAAAATGATTCGGTATGCCGTTTTCTGTGAAACCAAAAAATGGCCTAGGGTATCCACCCGCAAGATCGCTCAAAATGAGACCAAGGGACGGACTCTCAAAACAAGCACCACAAAATCCAACTAAAACATATATGATAGACCCTCGAGTCTACTCCAAATTTACACAAACAAAACCAAAATCTATTCACCATGCAAGGAGAAATAAATTCGAGAAGTCACAAGGGTCAAAAACTACTAAAAACCACACAATGCCATAAATGGCCATAAATACCATCATAAATCATCATAAATTCTAGAAATGTAAATTTACCTAAATTCCATGCATTTCTACCATTTTCATGCTTTCTACAACATAAGGTGAGGTGTGTACCTGAAATGAGCTCTCCGACGATCCTCCAGCCAACCATCGGTGCCATTAGTGACTCTGACCCTCGTCGAGGCTTTCTCGACCACAAGGACATACCACCGAAGCTCCACACGCCGCTACGAGTCAGCGCACGCCGTCGTCGATCCCTTGGGCATGCTGAATAGGGAGGAGGTAGAGAGAGGGCAGGAGGAGGTGGGGAAAGGGAGTGAGTGAGGGAGAAGGGGGAGGGAGATGAGAAAGGAGAGGGAGGATGGAAATGGAGAAGTGGGAGTGAGGGTGAGGGAGAGGGAGTCAGGCGTGCTCAAGAAGGAGAAAGGAGTGTGCGGAGAGAAGGAGGAAGGACTCGGGTCATGCATGGTGGAAGGCCCTAGCTTAAAAAGCTATGCAGAGAGAGCAAGTAGTCGCGTGCATGCAACCAGTCAGCCACATGCACACCAACACTCCCTCAGCTGCTAGCCTCGCCAACAACCGCATGGACTCAACAACCCACCACAACCAAGAAGCCAGCTGCAAGCCACACCAATCAGCCCCCCACACGGACCCACACAAGGACTCACCAGCATAGTACCAATCATGCGCAAGAACACACAAACAGAAGCTGGTCCATGAGGCTCAAGTTCAAAATCACAAAACACACAAAGACCTCAGAACAGTAACACTCGTCTAAGAATAAATTCATTAAAAATATAAATAATTACAAAATGAATTTATGGATGTTACAGATATGCACAACCATTGTCAGTGTATGATGCCCTTGAGCAATTGGATGGCTATGAAAATATCACTTTTGGAAAACCATTGCTTAAATTAAGTGATCATAAAAGAAAAAGAGGTGAAGCGGAGTCATTGTTGCCATATGGATGGAAAAAAATTAGCATTTTCTTCAAGCTACCTTATTGGGTAGACTTCTTGGCAAGGCATAATTTTGATGTCATGCATATAGAAAAAAGTGTTTGTGATAATTGTAGATGTGAATTTGAGGGTGTTGATGTGTACACCTACTGATAAGGTGCTTGTGGGAGATGGTAGTCTAGGATCCTCAGCTCACTGAATCGATTGCAAAGGTATTGTCTAGTGGAGTCCTTGTGCTATGTGATATGCTTCTTCCCTTCAAAGCAAGTAAAACAAATCTAGATAAGTCTGGATATAGTAAACAATGCAAAAGAAAATAACGAATAACATAAACAAATACACTTAGATACTAATTAGGGTGGTTTCCTGTATGCATATGCTATAGGTCTATCTAAAGAATTCAATGATATATAAAAAAAAGTAGATTGGAAATCGATACTCCTTTTATCCTCGTGCTTGTGACATGGGGTTGAGGAAACAAAGACACAGAAGGAGCTTTAGAGGTGTGTTTTAGCTCCAGAAGGACATGTTCTTTATGAATCTAGGTTTCCTCACATGGGTCTTACAGAGTAGAAGGACTATGGATCTCTTAAGGTCTCTCTCTAGCATTCAGAGGTTTTTTCAGCAGCCTCTCCTCCCAAGTTCTCCAAAGCCTTCCTCAGCTCAAGGACCAAGGTCTATTTATAGAATGTGAGGGTGTTAGATCTCGTTGAAGGACGAGCAGAAGTAATATCTAGATATTAAATTTAAATCAAAATTTAAAATTTTAAAATAAAAAAATAGATATTTAACATCATCGCCGTACATACCGGTGACTAGCACATATATTTTATTTATCTAGATATTAATCTAAATCCAAATTTTAATTTTAAAATAAAAAATCTGATATTTTAACTCGTTGCCACATATAGTAGGGACAAGTGTAGATATTTTATTTTCCTAGTGTAGAGAATCAATTTTAAAAAATAATAAAAAAATGTGTTTAAGCTAGTCACCTGTAAGAGTGACAATGAGCTTTAGAATTCAAAATATTTATAATTTGAATCCCAAACTAATTTTGTTATGAACTAGGAACTGCCTACGACTTATTCACAATTTTTAAAATTTTCATTGCAACGACTTTTTTATATTAAATATTCAATTTAAATACAGGTTGAGACATTAAATAATCTGAATTTAAAATTAATATCTCCTATAATTACAAAAGGAGGTTAATTAGTTTTATAGATATTTTTACTTAGTCTAGATTCGTAACTACATGGATATTATAGATTTATCTTCATTTTTAAATATTATTTTAATTAAATATAGTTATAACATTTAAAAATGTGATACCTATCTTAAAATCTCATTTTTGACCAAAATAAAAATATATCATGTTAAAACTAATGTCATCCATTTTTCTAGAATTTTCTATAATTTTCCTCTATTAATTGCTATTTTTGAATATATATATATGATATATCATATATTTAAGTGCTACGAAGATCATAGAAATATTAATAATTATGGAAACATTATTAAAACACTTTATAAAAGTCACATATATTATATTAAAGCTTAGGATGACAAACTATTCTGTGGGAGATCTCAAAAGTATAGGGAAAACATTAAATTAGACTTGGGCCCAATTATCTCAGTGGCAACTAGCTAGTTGCCACTCTAACGGGCAATGAATCTAGTTGCCAATCTAAGTGGCAATAAGAGTTTTTTTTTGCATTTTTTCCCCCAACTTCTTTAATATTTGTATGTTAATTCAAAGGTTGGTGCCACTCTAATAGACTACTACTGTATTTTTGCAATTTTACCCCTATCTTTTCAATATTTACACATTGATTCAAAGAGAGGTGTCACTCAAACAGACTATTATCAGATTTTTGTAGTTTTACCTCTATTTTTTCTATTAATTCAAAGAGCTGCACTAAAAGTACAGAAAAACTTTAGAAATTCCATAAAATCATAAAAATCTTTTATTTCAACATTAAAATACTCAAATGTATCACTAATTTGAGTTCGATGAGAGTATTAACTCTATCATAGCTAATAAACTCATATAAAATAATATTAAAGGTACTCAAACTTGTCATTAGTTTGAGTAGAATGAGAGTGTTAACTCTACTATTGCTAGTACACTCATATTAAATAAAAATACTCAAGGTACCCAAGCTTGCCATTAGTTTGAGTGTGTTAACTATGTCACAGCTAACGGCCTTGAATCCAATAGAACCAAATAACGTTTTTAAATAAATCATGGAAAATCTAGAAAATATGTTGTAAGTCCTTAGTTATGTGATGGAGGGCATTTCAAGGTTTTCTATATTTAATTAACTCTAGAAAATACAAAAAAAAGAGATATCTACAACAACATCTTGGGAATATTATTGAACATTGATGGTAAGTCCAACGATAATATTCATGCTCTTCTTGATTAAAAAGATTGGGACATACGCAAAGAACCTCATCCCAAAAAAAAAGGGATGGTGGAAGGATGTATTTACTGCTGCATAATTTCCAATGTCCTCAAGTGAGAAAGAGTTATTTTGCAAAGTTCTTTCTTTATTGAAGGTGTTTGATGGATACTGATCAAATATCTCAAGGCGTGTCCACACGAAGGAGAGAAAGATATCTCGATTGAAGAGACATTGGCACTTGTTAAAAATGAAATATAAAATAAAACTGAAACCACTTTTTGCTACCAATATACACTTGCTTTTTATGATATATCAGGTTCAGATGCCATCCTTTGTGGCCACACTATTGAGCCAATCATTTGTGATTGGTGTTAAAAAGACACAAGGAGAAGTTTTTTTTTTGTTAACAGTTGAGATAGATTAATATCGGTGAAAAGTCAGAATAGAAGTACAATGTTCCAAAAATATTACAACCCAGAGGCTCTACAGCTATTGAAGATAGCATGAAGCTGTAAATGTTAAGTATCAAATGGGATCATTCCTGTTAAAGAGTATACAAAAATGGGACACAAAAGTATTATAACCAAATTTCTATAAAATTTTGCCCACAATCCCCACTTTGAGTTTCAAGCATGCATATCTTCCTGGGTTGTCTCCCCTGATGGAGTAGGAGGAGGAGGAATAGAGGGTGGAACAAGGGGCGCCTCAAGCTGAGGGGATAGAGCAGTAACAAACTGCATCATGTCTTGTTGTTCAAAACCTGAGACAATATTAGACACCCAGAATTGCATTAAACACAAAATATCAGAAATGAGCCCGCAAGCAGACTTAGAATTATTACGAAAAATCCTACAATTTCTCTCCCTCCAAATCAACCAGAGGATGATTTGAAGAAGTATAATCCACCCAGAATAAGGCAGATAAAATTTAAGGTCAGGGGTTGATAAAAAAAGGTCAGTCACAGAATTAAAGCCAGGGCTAAGCTGGGAGTTCAAAAAGAATCTCCAGATTTTCCTGACAAAATCACAATGAAGAAACAAATGTGTGTTGCATTCAGTACTGACAGAACAAAATATACATAGAGGGGAGCCAGTCCAAGTCCTTTTTAATAAATTTTCTTTTGTTAAGTTCCTGTTCTGAATAACTAACCATGCAAATAACTTAACCTTTAAAGGGGAGTGACTCTTCCAAATACTTTGGAAGAAAATATTTCGTAATCCCCCATCATTAATCAAATTATAAGCAGCTTTGACAGAGAAGGACTTAGAAGGAGTCCAATGAAAATCATCCTCAATAGAATTAAGAG
>JAMKQA010006938.1:0-53926 GCA_024699735.1 Posidonia australis
TGTATATGGTTTTCCTTGTCTTCCATAATAGATTAGGTGGCGACTCCTTTTGTTTTGCTTTTTTCGACGTGATTTTGCCGACCGATTTCGCATTCTTTTGCGGAATCTTCTCGCCGGCATGGTTACAGAACCCGTCCATCCTTTTTTGACACCAGAACTACATTGGCTAGCCATTCTGGGTAGAGGACGACCTTAAGAAACTTGACTTGATGTTGCTTCATGATTTCCACTTTTAGTTTGAGAAGCCACTGTAGGCGCCATCTTCTGAGCTTTTGCTTGACTGGCTTGGCATTCGGCTTCAATGGCAAGGTGTGCACTATTACCTCAACATCCAGTCCGACCATATCATCATAACTCCAAGCAAAGACATCACTGTACTCCTTCAAAAATGTGATAAAATCTGCCCTTGCCTGTGGAGACAATATGGTGCTAATACTGACCTCCTTAACATCACCCGACACGCTGATATTCACTACCTCCATGTCCTCGACATGCAAATTTGGACCTTCTAGATCGTCATCGTGATGGTGGAATTCCTCTACATCTTCTAGATCATCGACGCCCGTGTCATTTTCCTCGTATGCTATCAGCTCCAACAATACCTCCTCCTGGAATGTGGAGTCAGTGATATCAAAGGAAAGGATCTACTCTGATTCCTACCCCTGTCTGCACTTGAGGAGGGTCACACTGACTCTGGTATTCTTATAGCTGCACTGCGTGGATTCCAATCTTGCGCTCCTCTCCTCTACTGAGGTGCTGGCTTGTTCTTCTCCCTCTACTGCAGTGATTCTAGTATTTTTGGGTTCTTGTATTTTTTTCTGATTTTTTTGTGTTTTTTGTAGTATTTACAAAAATCTTCCCTCGACTGTCGTCTTGCTAGTGACTACTCTAGGGGCCGCCCCATAGACTTTCTAAGGAGGCTACCTCAAGGTCTTTTTTTTTTAACCCTCGCCTATCTCAAAGTGAGGCTTATGCTGCAAAAACCACCTAGACCCGCCTCCCAGCTGCTTGGAGATCATCTCCTCTGGTCTAGTCTTGACCGTCTTGCCCTCCTCCACAACCATGATTGCTGGAGGACCCCGATGGTTCTAGGGTGGGGCAGGTTCTGACTCTGATGCTACTACTTTCCCTTTCCTGTTTTTATTTTCTTTGGCAGCGTTCTCTGCCAAGACCACCAATTGTTCCTAGAATAGCACCTCCAGGTCGTTTAGCATTGCGTTCACGTGGGTCTCGATGGCTGCACCCTCCTCCTTGTCCGAGGTGAACTCGACATAGTAGGCACAATACTCCGACTGTACCAAAGATCTGGGAACAGGAAAGGCTAGGAAATTACTGCTGCTGAACTACTACATTTGGGCTGCTACCATTTCCAGCAACTCTACTGCTTGTGGTGCTACTGTGGCTGACTAAAACTGTGGCGCTGGTGCTACAACTGATTGTGACTACGATGTTGCTACTGTGACTGTGACTGTGAATGACTGTGGCTGTGATGCTACTGCTGCTGTGACTATGATTGACTATGTTGTTGCTGCTGCTATGACTAAAACTGTCTGTGGCTGTGATGTTGTTGCTGCTAGGACTGCAACTAATTGTGTCTATGATACTGCTACTACTGTGACTGTGATGTTGTTGCTGATGAAGGGGGTGGTAAAGCCAAACGAGTGGATACTGGGATTGCTGCCTGTTGTTGCTCTGTAGGGCTTGGCTCAACTGCACTCAAGATGTCTTCATCCGTGTAGTAATCCTCAATGCAAACCCACTCGACATGTTCTATTGGACTTTGCTGTAGTTGCATTGCAATATCCAGGGATGGGTTCTTGTTCAAGTCCATCACACCTACACTAATGAAGTTAGTCAAATCCCAAGGGATAAGCAGCCTTCAGTGCCTGCGTGTACTTCTATGTGGTCCTTGGTGTCCAAGTCCTTTGCGGTCTCTTCTTTCCTCTGCCTCGACGGGCTCCGTAATCCCTTGACCATATTGCCCAAGCGGTGCTCCCTTTTTGTATCCCCATCGGTGATAGAGGTTCTCAACCATCAGCTGAGGGTGGCTATGAACGGACAAGAAACTAATGCATTCAAGTTTCGGAACAAAATGACCGATTCAAAATGGTTAACACGATAGAGTACATCTGATGACTTGGGATCAAGCGGACAGTCTGAAGATCAATAGAAGAAACCACATCAACCTCATATTTCCCAAAGTTCTCTGCCATGACAACGACAATGTCGTCGCCATAATAGAACTTGATCATACAATGCAAGGTTGACAGGATGACCTGATGCTTGTGCAACCAAGGGCACCCAAGTAGAAGATTGAAAGTGGGCTCGAGGTCAACAACATAGAATTAAACGTCAAACTCAGCCAGACCGACAGTCAGAGGAATGACCAAGACCCCCAACGCATTGTGGTGTGTGTTGTCAAAAGACGTCATTCCTTTGACAACTGGTGTGATATCCTCGGCTTTGAATCCGATTTTGCTTGCAGTACGCAAGGGGCAGATTCTTAGACCTACACTGTTATCAACCAGTGTTAGGGGAATTCGAAACTTCTAGAACTACACGGTGACGAATAACGGTTGGTTGTGATTGGTCCTTGCGGGAGGCAACTCCTGGGATGAGAAGGAGATTACCTACGGCGTTGCGATCATGCTTACCATATTTTTGAAAATTGTGGACTCAATGGTGGGGTATACATGGGTTGCTTGGAATACCCTAAGGAAGGTCTCCGTGCTCGACCGAGGTATAGGTGAGGCCCTAGATGGATATGTCGACTTTGACCTTCCTAAGCTAGGAGGTGACATCGTCTGGGGATTTACTGGCAGTGTTGGTGGTGGACTTGGGGTTTACTTCCTTGGTGATGGGCTTAGGGGGCTGACTTGTTTGCTGAGCTGGAGGTGGTGCTGGATGGCTTGCCTTGGGGACCGGAGTTGGGGGCTTTTACACCAGTCCGGACCACGTGATTTCTGCACACATTTCTGTGGCATAGTCATACGGGACTCGATGGGTATCCTTATTCAAGTTGATGACCAGGGGCGTACAAGCCTTCAGCTTTAGCTGAGCCACTGGTTGGCTGGTGGAAGACATGGTGGAGTAGGTAGCTAACTAGATGGGTTGGGTAGGAGCTGGCTGAGCTCTGGCTTCAAGGCAGATGGGCTGAGCCAGGGAGGATTGCATGGTAGGCGATGTGACCGCACGCTCTGTCCTGGCGACCAAGTGGATCATACCGACAATGGGTCCTGAACCGAAGAGAAAGGATCGATATAGCTTAGAGCGGAATAGTTTAGAGGCAAGGTGGATGAGATCAGACAGATCCAGCTGGGAAGAGTTGGACTCGATAGGAAAGAGGTTGTGAACCATTGAGGTCCCAAGTGCTCCTGGATTAGTGTGTTGAGGGAGAGGCTAAATGACTATGTTGGGGTGTGGCTATGCTCGTGCTGGTGTTGGTGTTTGTGCTTGTGCGGGTGCAAACCCTACATCCTGGGTGTTGATGACAATGACCTTACGGTCAATGAGGTCTTGTATGGCATTCTGGAGAGTGAAATAGTTGTCCATCGAGTGCCTTGGGGCTCGATGGTAACTACAGTATAAGTTCGCTTTATACCATACTGGCAACGAATTCGATGGTGGGCGAACGTCTGGATACCTAAGGAGCGACTACACCTTAAGAAGGATGGCACTCAACGGCTCGACCAGCGGGGTGAACTCTTGGTCGAATCATCGAGGCCTCCCTTGTGGGGGGGAGGGGGTGCTGTCCTTGCCTTGCCAGTGCTATGGGATAGACTGGCTCAGCAGTGGTAGTGATGTGGGGTGTCCTACGTGTTGGAGCATAAATTATTTGATTTTGAGCCAGCGGGCCTACCACGTTCACAGGCACAGTAGGGGACCCAACGTACGCAACGACGCCCTTTGGACGGTCCCTCCTCTTTGAATAGTTGGAGCTGGAGACGTTGTTGTTGTTGCTTGTGTCATTGTTGTGGCTGGGGGTGGTTGCTTGCTTGGAAAATGCGATGAGCACTGGGAAACTGCCACTTCATAGCGAGCTTTCCACGTAGGCGCTGGCTCTAATCAGGGAGAAGAAAGTGGTGATAGGTTGAATGCTAAGTCGAGCCCCTGTGGCTAACTGTGCCCCACGGATGATCATCTCGATAGACTCCTCATCAGAGGGCCTATCCTTCACCTGTGAGGCAAAGGCACGCCAGTGCCCAACGTACTCTCCAAACAACTCGTGGGGCTTCTGCTTGGTGGCAGCCAAGTCCTTCCTCTTGGGGACTAGGTCCAGTTTAAAGGAATACTATTCTAGGAACGCTTGAGCTAGGTCGTTCCAAGTCTGAATGGTTGCCATGTCCAAAGAGGTGAACCACTTCAAGGAAGGACCAAAGAGATTCTTCTGGAACAAACAGATCAACAATCTTTCATCAGCCTGAAGATGAGCAAGGTCTCTGCAGTATGCCATCAGATGGGAGATTGGGCAACCTTTTCCATTGTATTTTTCAAAACCCAGAACTTGGAAATTCGGTGGAAGAGTTGCCTCTAGGAAATAGTAGAGGTCCTAGAACTGAAATGACTAGTGGTCCCTGCCCTGCACTTGTCAAAGTGCTCTTTCCAAATCGCCCATCCTAGAGAGAAGGGCATTTGGGGTCGCTACTATTGAGACTGGCGTAGTTTGGGCAGGTACCACGTATTCCATGTGGGTCGCACCACGGTGCTCCTTTGGATCCACCATCATACCACCTGGTGACATGGCATGATGGCTGGCATACCCGTGTGAGTGCGTGGTGTGGTGTGAGATGCATGGAGGTACCTGTGTCTGATGTAGGGACGGAGGGTAGGTAGTATGCTGTGCTATGAGTGGTGTAGGGTTTGTGGGCGACTGCTGCTGTCCTAGTGTGAGTCCAGGTAGCGGTCCAAGTAGCGAAACGGGAGAGTGCTACGCCCCTGCCAGGCCGAGGGGCTGGTCACCATGTGCTGGAGATGCATGCTGTGAAGAGTGAGATGAAGGGGAGGGATGCAGGGTTGACACCCCCATTGCCTGATTAGCATGGAGCTGGGGCGACGACTAGGGAGGTGTAGTGGGTGTAGAGTGGAGCACCAAAGCTGAGGGCGGTGAGACCTCAAGGAGAGGAGATGTTGGAAGCAGTGAGGAGTCCAGGGAGAGTGCCATGCCCTGCAGCTTCTCGGCGAGGGCCAAGAAGTACAGGGCTTGCACGACTGAGTTCCCACAGGTAGCGGTATGGAGGGACGGGATCGTCAACGGAGTTGACACAGCAAAAGGCAAAGGGGGATCAAACTATCTCGAAGGGGTGGCACCTACCAAAGAGGCTACCATCGTAGGCTAGGTGGGCAATGCAGATGGGCCCTGTAAAGGGAGAGACACAGACAACTCTGGAGCTTGAGTGACCATCACAGCAACAAACTTAGTGACGGGCTCCAGACTGGACAGGGTCTGCCACAGTCACAACACGAAAGGGGACGATGCTCCATGGGCCTAAAAGAGGCTGACATGGGGTGAAGATGTAGTAGAGGTCAGAAAAAGGGATGAGGGGGCCGAAGTGGCGATCCCCTCAGAGGTGACAGTGGAAAAAGCCTCATTGACGTGCTGGGCCATGGTGGAATGTGAGCGAGTGCGAATAGGGCTACGGTAGCTGAAGGAAGGGCGGATCCTACGACGAGCTATCGTCAAAGGAGACAAATAGCTCGGAAGGGAAAGTTGAGAACAAGTGTCACACAACAACAGAACAGAGAGGGAGCACTCGAGCTCTAGTCAAAGGACTCACGCACGAACCTGTGGGATAGAAAAAGACAAGAGTAGGTATCAAAACCTGAGGATAAGCAATGCAATGCTTATTAAGTGGTATGAATGGCACACATGCAAATGGATGCAACTAGCATGCACTCTCTCACCATCTAAAGGTTTCCTAGGAGGCTGTCTACTCCAGATGCTCTCGAGGTGAATGGGTCTCCGATTCAAGGCAAAAAGTAGGGTTCCATCCCATGCCAAAGCTATGGAACGGTAGTGCATTGGGAGCCTCGACCTTGCCAAAGCATGGGTTGTACCCGCTACTAACGTTGACACAACCTCGGACAAGGGGGGACAGCTTGGCATCATATCCTACGCCAAAGCAATAGGACAAGAAATCGAAACTGGCCTTCGCAAACTGTAGGTGGACTTAGAGGAGAGAGGATGCATGCACCTATATGATTCAGTCATGCAAATATGCTTGGTGATTTTTACTTGCCCATTTTATTAACTAGAAAGGGAAAAAGGGGTGTTATTGTCTCTAGTTGTCCTCATGCTTTTAATTTTACTTGTAAGATTTTAAATTAAACCAAAGGGGAGGCAAGCAAGTCTCTAGTTTTTCCCTAAAAAAAAAAGGAAAAGAAAGAGAAAATACACAGATCATGGCAAAACATGCAACGGACAAAAGGCATGGGCATGGCATGTGCATTGTGATGTGAACATGATTGTGATAAAGAAAAACGAACAACATTGAAAAAGGCATGGAAGATGGCATGTACATTGTGATGTGAACATGATATCTCGGTGTAAAGCAAAACATACATCATCCATAAAGTGTAATACATCATAAAAACCTACACACAAGGGAAACCATGCAAGCGAGAAAAAACCAAAGCGAAAGCCGGAGTCTGTCTTTTCCTTAGTGGAGTCGCTAGTTCCTGTGACCATGCCAGCGTAGGGGAACCGCGCTCCTATGCGATCGGGACCGCATGGTAACTGGTAGGGCCATAGTGAATCCAGTGATTCTGAGGACGGGAAGACAGCTCGAAAACACTGGAAAAATGACAAGAAGGTAATGTAACCATGCCGGCGATAGCCTTGAGCGTGGCGCCAAAGACCAAATGCGCAAGGATCAGCAAAGTCATAGCAAAAATAATAAGAACAACAATAAAATGCAAGAGTCGCCACCTAGTCTATTTAAAAAAACGGGAGATGAGGAAAACCATTTTAAAACGTTAAAACTATGCAATAAAACCAATGGAAAAGGAAAGGTCAATCATGAACCAGAAAATGGGCAAGGATCCTTGTTACGCACGGGGAAGGTATTAGGCACCCCCGTGCGCTCGAAAAATCGGTCTTTCATGGGTTTCTCGTTTACTTATATGAAATGTTGGCTTTTCAGCCTGTTTTTGTATGCTCGAGGGCGATATGTAATACGACGCTATATGCAAGTGGTGCCTTACTCTAAACATGGGTACAAGGACTGTAGGATGTGTCCAAATGCTCTGAAAAGTCACTCAAGTTGTGGATCAAACATCGGTGCAAAGATATTGCACGGATACAACTATAGATCCAATGGAATTGAGTGACTAACGTCCTCGCTTTACTATATGCAAAACCTAAGCTATCATGCACAAATGTGGATGAAAATAGACTGGAGTCATCCTGATATACCTAGGAGGACACCCAAAGAAAACCAAAGGCAAAGCAAATCGGGAATTATACTAAATACCATGCCAAAAAGCCACTGTGTGCAGTGAAAAATAGGTAGGTGAGCCTATGTGGTGCGTCGGACGAGTGTGCCAGTCTGGTGCGCCACCTATGTGCTCTACTGATATGTGCCAGAAAAGTGTGCCACTTAAGTTATATAAAATCTTGCAAATGTGCATAAAACCATCTGAAAGCGCATCATGGACATCTAATACACTTGATCACATGTGAGTGAGTTTCCCCCTCTTCTACAAGGTCATAAAGGAAAGAGGAAACCCAAGACATGGGTCTTGTGCTCAAGGGCAATAAGCCTCACACAAGACCACACAACCCTTTAATAAAAGCTAATGAATACCAGCTATGTTTCTTGGATCTGGATCATAGACTGATGCAAAAGAACTCTACACAAAGAGTCTTGAAAAGCAACTAGTTCACTAAATCCAAGTAGCAAGCTAACCTCACTAGATGCTAAACCAATGCTAACAAGGTTATTATATGCTGAAATTATGCAAGTAAGAACATGGTATATTAGAGATCAAATGCCAGAAAAATCAAAGTCTAGAACAAACAAAAAGCCATGCAAATCATAATGCAAAATGGGCTACCTGCACCCTATGACCAGGTTGGTGTGCCAGCCTGGTGTGCTAGGATGGTGCGCCAACCTGGTGCGCCCCAAATACCTTTCTTTCAGACTGTGACCTGATTTTAGAGTCTGGGCTAGATGTATGCAACTAATTAGGTTACTGGCTATTCAGATCATTAACCTAGATTCCAGGGAACTTAATCATGTTAAATAAACAAGCAAAAACACTCTTTTCATGAGTTCCTTAGTCATGCATGTTCATGGATTCACAAGGACTGCAATTACTGATGATGGATTTTAGGATTTATGCAATGATTTAGTTGACTTAGGGAGCATGTGGAAATGATAAAGCATGTATAGGAGATGCATCACAGCTCATGTTCCATAGCTAGTGGTTACATAGGACTATGATTCATTTCTAAAACAGAGATCACACAGTGCAAAATCATCATGACAAAGAAGTAATGAATATAGAAAGGAGCATCATGAACATCCAAAATAACACAAATAGATACGAAAGAACATCATTGTATAGACAATATATCAGTCTAGTTGCAGGTTCTATACAGAATACCATGTAAATTCCATATGGAGGTGAGTGAAGGAACTTACTAGGATGTCTCCTTTTTGTGGCTCAAGGTGCCTCCTCCTTGTTGCTTTGGACACAGTTGGGAGTGCTCAGGGATGCAAGGGAATGTTCTAAAAGTTGGGGTGCTGGTTGCTAAGACTGGGTGAGTTGCCAAGAGAGAGTGAGTTGCTAAGAGAACAAAAATGCTGCTTATGGATGGCCTTTTAAAGAGAATGAAGAGGTAACTCCTTGGGATGCAAAAAGCCTCGAAACTCAATAGCCTTGCATAGATTCGTGAGGAATATTCGCAAGTGAAGGTTACAAGCACAGAAGATGGAAAGCCAACAGCCAGCACCCTGAAAAGTGGCTGTGCGCCAGCTTGGTGCGCCACATTAGTGTGCCAACATGGTGCACAGCTTGGTGCGCCAGCTTTGTGTGCCACCATGGTGCTCCAATTTGGTGCTCCATAGTGGTGCTCTCTACCTAGCTGCCTGAATTGTTAATCAGACCATGAGTTTGTCATAGGTTTAGGGTAATCAAGGCGCTGGGTAAAATTCAAATGAGGTTAAGGCTTGCCGTATCCAAAGCAACACTTTCTGGAGAGTTCACCTACGAGATGCCTCAAAATCGGGGTGTCTATAGGTAAAAACAAGGAGTCACCACCTAGTCTATTCAAAACAGGAAGACAAGGATGTATTGGAAAACCAAAGCTCGAAATCAAATGCAAGAAAAAATGGATGACTCATGCCAAATGGATTCAACACATGGATCATTGTGAACCAAAGAAAGGGTAAGGACTCCTATTACGTACAGGGAAGGTGTTAGGCACCCCTGTATGCCCGACGAGTTGGTCTTTCTTGGAATTTCGCTCGCATGCATGGAAATGTGGGCACTTGGATGCCGATTAATGGGGCTATATGGATGATGCAAGAAAAATAAATTATATGGCTAAGGAAACATGTCATATTGGAAACTGAATAAAATCAAAGTAGGAAGCATAAAACAAAAATATAGGTTGCAGGTGTGGTGGGACCAATGGCTAAGCTATGCTTGATTTCTCCTCTGGATGATAGGCGCATGAGCGACGTGCAAGTGACTCGTGTAGCCACGACATGCCACCCAGAGGTACCATAGCATTTGCCATCATGGCCTGATCCTGGGCTCACAAGGGTTACAATGCAATGGCTAACAAGGTGCAAGGGAGATTTATCATGCTAGGGGGCATTCATGAGCCAAAAAAATCAGAAAAAATCACTTCATAAAAGAACACTTAAGAAACAAGAGATTAAAGTGTGTTAGAGAGTAAAACCATGATAAAAGATACAAAACATGCATGTGTGACCTAGAACAAGGAAGGTATGGCCTTGGCTTGGTCGAGTCTGACCCCATCCAGGCCCTATCCGACATGCACATGTGAGACACGCTATTGGGGCACACAGGTGGAACAGGGGCCATACCTTCCTCTTTCGTCGCCTCACCCATGCAAAGCATGCAATGCCGTAGCTATGAAAACATTCAAGAAGCTTGAACAATCATATGGCGTGGCAGAAACACTGATAAATCAAAACGAGGAATGTCATGGTCTCTTCCCCACCTCCGTCACCAACACCATAGTCTGCTGGAGTCTGACCGACCATATAAGGAGACAAGAGACTCAAGCATAGCTTTGTGGTGACTGGAGTGTTGGAGTGGAAGAGGGAGGTGCCTTAGGAAGGTCGTGGCCAGGCACTCAAGGACTGGATGCCTCACGTTGGCGCTCGTCATCTGCTGACGGGGAAGAAGACGGGAAGCGACGAAATGGGACCGAAAATATGAGGAAACCATACAAGAGTGATGAAATAACGATGCTCTTTGTTCCTATGGTAGTCCGAGAAGAATGTTATAACTGTGGGTGGTTGAGGAAGCGTCGTCGGCGACGGTTGGCAGGGAGCTTCGACAAGTTGTTGAACGGCAAATGTGGGACCGATGATGGCCTAGGGATGGTTCTAGAGTAAGCGGAGGATGGCTGGCGAGCTTGGGATGTTCACTGAGGGGAGAAAAAGGTGGCTGATCAGAGTTGGGGTGTTGGGTTCAAAATCTCTGGTGAAGGCTCTCTCTGGGTTCTCTCAGCTCTTCCCTCGCGCAATTGCTTGGTCGCCTCCGTTGAAGGAGCTCGAGGGGTTTTGGTGCATCATCTAGCATGGTAGGTGGCTGATGGCATGGGTGGCTCGGTTGTCAAGCATGCTAAGGAGTGGTTGTAGGCATGGCACTGGCGCCGTTGCAGAGGTTGCTTGACAACAAGACGACACCGGGTATGGTGGTTGGGTGATAGGTCAGGAAAGGCTGGCTGAGGGTGTCAGGCACGCCGAGGATAGGTCAGTACAATGTCACTCGTACGAGGTACGAGGTTGTACGATGAAGGCGACTTGTCAGGCGGCGCCTGTTGTGTTGCCCTGGCCTTGACGCATGCTTGGGCCGCACATGTTATTGGGCCAAAGCACTGGGGTTGGGTTTTGAGGTGTTGGGTTTAGTGAATGAGTGGAATTAAGGGTAATTTGATGTTTTTTTGGGCTGGTTTAGGTTTATGGGAATGGTTGGGGGAAATGGGATAGGACCAGGTCAACCGTTCAGTTATACTCTCTACCAACATTGGCCAGAAACCGAGGTGTCTACATTTTCTCACTTCAGTTGGTAAGTCTGAAACTTATCTCTTCGGTCGATAAGTCCAAAACTAGCAATGTGACTTCTATCTATATACTCTAGCACAGGCATCCTACTCACATCCGATACTTGCAAAAACACAGATCAAAAGCATACAAGAGTGACCACTCAAAATGGTCACCTAGTACACACTGTGACCATGCCAGTGGAACCCTGCACGACTCTCCAGTGCATGGAAACACAAAAGGAATCCCGATATGGTCACGGCGAAGATGATGAATCTGAAGAAGGAAACTAGACTTGGAAACATCAAAGAAGGATAAGGAAAAGGATTCACTACCGAGTCTTTTTATGGAAAGACGAAGAAAACCAAGATGCATATGAATGCAAGAAAATGATGCAAATGAATGCGTGTATGCACCGTGTCTAATGGATGGAACACTTAGCCATTGCGGGCCAAGATTCTTGTTACACATGGAAAAGGTGTTAGGCACCCCCATATGCCTGAAGAATTCGGTCTTTCAAGGTTAACTGCTTGCTCATGACCTTATGTGTATTTGCCTGTCTACTACTAATGTACATGCCTAAGATGAATGCGAAAACATGACAAATCTCCAAGAAAACAATGAATAAAAGAGAAATAATAAGGAAAATAATCTAAGGGACAATGTAGACATTAAAAATACCGCTTTACTATACATCCTTGGGTGATGAGGAAAATCATGTAAAAATCAGAAATGTTCGGAAAGCGTCACACAAAACAGCGGAAATTTGGAAAATCCGAGAAAATCAAATAAGATAATCCTCATTCGGGTCCATGTCGGTATTGTTAAGCCTGTTAATGTACACCCTCAGGCGACAAAAACCAATATGAAACAAAGTTGTAAAGTCAAATCAAAGGTGTGAAATGTCGCATAGAAGGTAATTCAATTTGATGCGGCAAAACACAATATGCGTAAGGATATACATACATGAAAATATGCATGAAATGCATATGAAGATGAATGCATGAAACGCATGCATAAGAATACGATATGCATGAGAATATATATGAAAATATGCATGAGATGTATAGATGACATGTATGGATGTGCATGGGATTATGTACGAAATAAATGCATGCATGCATGCGAACACATGTGGACGGTGATGACTACATGACGTGAAATGTCATTGCTTGCCCTATCTTCGGTGAGCTTTGCTGGCCATCCTCGCCTGTTGCTTCCATCAAGTAAAGTCGCCACTGAGCCTCGCTTTGGTGACTCACCTCCAAGATCCGTTGACTAGGCTCGCTTCCCAGGTTAGTCATTGGGATTAGTCTGACCTGTCTACAAAACAAATTGGTAGATCTCCTCGTCTCCCTATCTTAATGTAAGGCTAACCTATGTTGATTCCATGAACTCACATGGAGGCCAAATAAAGGAAAATAGGGATGAGGTCATAAAAGAGTACAAGATGGGTTGCTCTCCTCCTTTGTCTTCATATACTCTCCTCTCTCTCTCTATTGCCAAGGGCTGCATGGGTGATGAAGAGAAAGAGGAAGGACGGGAAATGGAGGAGGCGCAAGGAAGCTAGTGAAGACAGAGGTAGGCAGGGCTGAGAGTTCTCCACATGCTCTCTCCACTCTCTCGCTCTCTGTCTACAACTAGGGTTACAGCCATGAGGAGGGCAACGTCGGATAGGTTGTGTCTATGCGGGGACGGCTATGGGAAGTGATGCCAGGAAGGATAAGGCTGTGGTGGAGGAGAAGAGTTAGGGTTTGACGGGTGGAGGAAGGCAACCTGAGGTGGACAGGCCTAGGGGTGTTGTTGGGTTAGGCGAACACTCGTGATTATGTTGGAATTCCGACGACTGTGGCAGGGACTCTACTGACACCCTCGGGCTGCATGGGTTCAAGGAAGGTGGAGGAGAAAGGACCGGTGCGATGGACGTGCTCGATGCATACATGTAAAATGCAGTTGATGAAACGTACTTGTGCTTCGTCATCCTCTCCGGCGACGACAACTCTTCCATCCTAGAGTTAGCCGTGCGGGAAGCGTCCGACAGGGTAATTAGAAGTTGCAGGGAGCGAGGAAGATGGTGAGTGGGGGCTCGGAGGTCTGAGGTTTAAGTCTTATGTACATCTTCGCTTTCCCTCCCATTGCATGGCTTGACGTAGAGAAAAACTCGGGTTGGAGATGAGGAGGGGAGGCTACCGGTGTGGTTCCAGCGAGGTTTCCACTGTGCTACTCTCTCTTTTCCTCACAGTTGCATGAGCTCAGGGAGAAAGGAGGAAAACAAAACTAGAGGTGGAGGTTTCCCGTGCATGCATGCAGCAAGATAGAGTACTCACCTAAGCTTGGCGTCTTCTCCGGCGACGGCGTCTCCTCTAGTTCAAGTTCGACGACGTCGAAGGTGACTAACTAGGGTTGCTGGAGGTCACGGGGAGTGAGGAAGATCTGTGAGTGAAGGCTCGGAGGTTTGAGGGCTAGGCCTTACGTTCAACTTCCTTTCCTCTCACGCCGCATGGGTTCATCATCAAAGTTGCCGATCTGGAGCTGCGGCGAGGCGATTTGCTGTGATGCTTGCTTGCTCCATCAGGCGTTGTCATCTCCTCCCAGATCAATGACCTTTGACGATGACTGAAAGCTTCACTCTGATGCTGGTAGGGATCGGAAGGTAGTAGGTCCGGCCGATGCAGCGTGAGGTGTGTCTTCCTCTCTCTCTCTTCAGGACTGCATGGTGTTGGTACATAAAGGTGGAAGGAGGCTACTGGCCGTGGCTGAGAAGGCCAGGAGGTGTGGCCAGAGAGAAGAATGGTGGCTAGCTAGGTGACGGATGAGGTGTTGAGGAGGAGGAAACGAGATTTCACCAGACAGAGGGAGAAGTGTTGTTGTGTTTCTCCTCCTCTTCCTCTTGCTTTCTTCCCAACGAGCCAAAGAGAAAGAGAGAGCCTATGAAAGTAAAAAGACCCCCCAGAAACAAGTAGAGAATCATTGACCAAAAGAGACGCCCCTCCATGTGTTCACCTCTCCTTATATAGGGAGTAGCTCAGCCCGTAACAACCCCTTCAAGACACCACTAATAACCCTAACAAATCACCTTCCTAACAACTTATCCTAACAACCCACTAACAATTGCACTAACAAATCTTAACAACCCCATAACAAACCTAACAACCTAATAACAAACTAACAACATTCTAACTAATTCAATAACAAACTCTAACAACCCTATAACAAACCCAAGAATGTTTGAGAAAGTGGGCTTGCTTGGGTTTAGGGTGCAATTAAACTTTAGGTTATTAGCTTGGTTTGTTGGATTTACTTGGGTTTGATTAGGTTTGAGACATAACTAGCGTTTAGGATATGGTTTAGTGTATTGATTGTCCATTAGGGTTTTTAGATTAAAATAGAGGCTTAGGATAGTTTTGTGGATTGAATTAGGTTAAGATGTCAAGTTGACTTTGGTAATAATGATTGAGAGCCCAACAACCAAAATTCCACTCTTGAGAAGACTACCTACAATCCTGCAAAATTGGGGTGTCTACAGATGCTCCTCCTTGAGCGAGGTCGAGAGATGAATGGAAACAAGACCATTGCTCAAGGTTGACAAAGACACCACGCCCGAAGCCGTAAGAAAGTGTTAGCTGCTGGTAGTAAGCCACTTAGCCGGTGAACTCACTGAAAGTCTTGACTTGCCACCGAAACGCCAATGTAGAAAATAGATGCCAAACTCACGTTGAAGACACAAGCTCCTAGATGCAAAATGCAAGTGCGAAAATGATGTTGAAACACGAACACCAATGCTAACATCAAATGCTAGTGTTAATGCTGAGGTGAATGCAACTAGTGATGAATAATATGTGTTGATGAACGCTGATGCATGAATGAATGGTGTACACAATGCATGACGTATGTTGACGCATGGTGCAGGATGACAAGTTGACAACTTATCAGCTCATGAAGGGCATGATTAGTTATCACACTTGCCAAGAAGGCGCCGGACAAGACTTGTGGTGCTTGCCAACTGAAAATGGGCATGATAAGTTGTTGGACTTATCACCTAACTATTTGGGTTGTCAGTCCACTTTAGACAATGTAACAGTTGTCAATCGGGTAGTTCAGGCTACCAGCCCAAGAAAAAGGGGACATGACAGGAAAACAAACTTGTTGACCAAAAAGATAGATGCCTTGACCGGTGTCAAGCGGATAGTTTGGGGTATTAGTTCGGAACACGACCAAAGGGGGCACCACCGATTCCAACCATCCCAAGTTGAAATCGAAAGGTGCATGGTAAGAAAGCAGACTTACCGATCGAGAAGACATGGCAAGTTTTGGACTTACCGATCGAGAGAATATGGCAAGTTTCGGACTTGCCGACCGAGAAAATGGCAAGTTTTGGATTTACCTACCTAGAGAATATGGCAAGTTTCAAACTTACGGACTAAGAAAATGGCAAGTTTCGGACTTACTAACTAACAAAATGGTAAGTTTCGGACTCACCGACCTAGAGATGGCAAGTTTCGGACTCATCGACCAAGAGATGGCAAGTTTCTGACTACCGACTAAGAGATGGCAAGTTTCAGACTTATCGACTAAGAGATGGCAAGTTTCGGATGCCAACCGGATAGTTTGAGATATCAGCCCGAAGAAAGAGGTTAACCAACATCCAAAAAAAGACCTGGTAGCAAAAAACAACACAGGATAACAAATCTATCAACCGAGAAGCAATCGGCAACAGTTCTAGAAGGCAAGAAAAGTGAACTCATCAACCAAGAAGCAGTTGATGACGGTCCGAAAGGAGGATTAGACGAACTTGACAACCGAGAAAAAGCCAATGACCGTTCGGAAGGAGGATAGACAAACACGTCAACCGAGAAGCAGTCGGTAATGGTTCGGAAGGAGGATAGACGAACATGTCAATCGAGAAGTAGTCGGTGACTTCGGAAGGAGGGTAGACGAACACGTCAATCGAGAAGCAACTGGTGATGGTTAGGGAGGAAGGTAGACAAACACGTCAACTAGGAACCAGTTGGTGACGGTTCTGAAAGAGGATAGACGAACACATCAACCAAGAAGTAGTCGGTGACAGTTCGGAAGGAGGATGATGCACAAGTCAATCAAGAAGTAGTCGGTGGTGGTTTGGAAGGAGGGTAGATGAACACATCAACCTAGAAGCAGTCGATGATGGTTTGGAAGGACGGTAGACAAACATGTCAATCGAGAAGCAGCCGGTGATGGTTCGGAAGGAGGGTAGACGAACACGTCAACCAGGAAGCAGTCGATGATAGTTTGGAAGGAGGATAGACAAACACGTCAACCGAGAAGCAGTCGATGACAGTTCGGAAGGAGGATAGACGAACACATCAACCAAGAACCAGTCGGTGGCGGTTCGGATGGAGGGTAGACGAACACATCAACCAAGAAGTAGCTGGTGATGGTTTGGAAGGATGGTAGACGAACACATCAACCGAGAAGTCACCTGTGATGGTTCAGAAGGAGGGTAGACAAACACGTCAACCGAGAAGCAACTAGTGACGGTTCAGACGATGGATACACGAACACGTCAACTAAGAAGCAGTCGGTGACAGTTCGGAAGGAGGATAGATGAACACGTCAATCGAGAAGTAGTTAGTGACGGTTTGAAAGGAGGATAGATAAACACATCAACAAAGAAGCAGTTGGTGATGGTTCAGAAGATGGATAGATGAACACATCAACCAAGAAGCAGTCAGTGATGGTTCAAAAGGAGGATAGATGAACATGTCAATCGAGAAGTAGTCGGTGATGGTTCGGGAGGAAGATAGACAAACACGCCAACCAAAAACAGTCGGTGACGATTCAGAAGGCGGATACCAAAAGGGCTATTGACATGATACTGACATCAAGAGAATAATACCAAAAGGCAACAGACATGCCCTTGGTAACAGGTGGATAATATCAAAAGGCAGCTAACATGCCCCTGGTAATAGGTAGATAATACCAAAAGGTAGCTGACATGCCCCTGGTATTAGGAGATAATACCAAAAGGTAGTTAACATGCCCTTGGTATCGGAACGCTAGGGATGTTGTTGAAAGAAGGGAATAGAAGAAAGAAGAGGGGCCTAGACAACTGGTTTAGCCAATAGAGGTTTGCTAGGAAGCTCTTGCTTGTGGGCGCACCCTGAATTGTGACTGCTTTGAACTGATGCTGTTCGTAGATTTTGTGGGAATTTCACTGTTCGTACCTTACATTTCTGAGGGAAGTGGGTATTTGTGGCCTACTAGATTGAAGCCTGACATTCTACGATCAAGGATGCCGCTTGTGGTTGTGGCTCTATAAGCATTATAGTCGTAGCGATTGTCACTTCTCAAGAAGAATATGCCATGCTGGGAGCACGATCTTACACTGCATTTTCTCAGAATAGTCTGGATATTCTGGCTGGAGATTTTGGTCAAGACTCTCTACACCATATGTCGTGAGTCTGTGCCTCATGGTCCGCCTGATGGGTAAATTCAGTCCGAAGGGTAGTTGACATGCCCTTGGTGGACAAAGTTGACTTCCGAACGCGGTTGTTGCAATTGGTGTGGGCTTGGTCAGAGAGCAAGCGCCATGCTCCTTAGTAGATGATGTGAAATGGTAACAAAGGGTAGATCGAGAGAGGTACTAGGACAAAATAGATGCCCCTGGTATCGAGTCAAGCTGCAAAATATCATGGGGGTCTGACTACGACTGCAAGTGCTCTAGACCACATTCATACATTCCCCAAGTAGCACCGGTGGAACTCGGTTGACTATGGGGTATTGCTGCCAACGCTGCCAATTCTGCAAGTTTGTATTGCTTATGCACTGGTAAGTAATCTTGTTGTATGTGTGCTTTGACCATAGTGTAGTTGAAATGTCCCTAATTAGAGATGCTTAATGAAATTCTGTAATGTAATGTGAAATGCAAGTAGAAAGACTACAACAAGCAAGGTAATGGTGGTGATGGATTTTATTGTTGCAAGGAGACATGCTGATGGATGATGGGTGAAGCTATTACTTAAGTAGGTAAACATGTTTTATTGATTAGCTATGACTTTTGTTTGTTGTAATTTTTGTTTGTTTGCCCTCGGTTGGGTTAGAAAGTTTCATGCCTATTGAAGGAGGACACCTTTACTACAATTGGCCCTACAAAGACTCACAAGCTATGGGTGGCTCTCGTAGGATGAGAGGTGGCGCTCAAGCTCGCTGTGTGGTGGTGGGATAGACTGGACATCATGCCAAACTCTTTAAGGTCCTGCACCTGCTCTTTTGAATTTACACGATTTATTTTTCCTCCCTCATAGCCATATAACTTCACTCTATACCTGACTTGGAGGTAAAAAGCACCTAATCTGGGTTGGAGGCTTTTGCTGCAGGAAGGGGGGCTAGTCCTTTAAAGGTGTGGATTTACTAGGCGCATGCTTCAACTCCTCTTCAAAATATGGTAGGCATAGAGCTACGCTACACACCTCTTACTCTTGGGCTAACTTCTGTCTACGCCTTCCGTCTTCTAATTTCTTTTATGCCCATGCAAAGGTATATTTCCTTTTCGGCTCACACACTCAATCACCCTAGCATTTTATCTCCCTCTTGGAGGTGCTAAGACCCTGCAGAGTTTGGACACTTCATCCAGCCTTGATAGGTGGTGGCTCCCTCACTACTTGGTCATCTAAGTAGTGCCATCTGAGGACGAGCATTCCAATCCAACACAGGCAAATTTTCCCATTTTCGTCATCGGGTAGAGTTACTAACATGCAAAGTATTTTTGGTTTTTTTGTTGTTTTCTAATTTTTTTTATTTTTCTTCTTTTGGATGCTTACTTTTATTTTTTTCTTTCTTTTGAATGCTTGATGACAATGCAAAAAATAAAATAACAAAGAAAAAAGGATACGACTTCAGTCCTTATTATTGAGCTTCCATTGCTAGCTGAGAAGACTATGCTTATTGTTGATTTTGAAGTATCTGTAATTGCTGCACTCTATGGTTTAGGGTATCTGTGCGCTTTGAGTCAGACTAGTGCACGACAAGTTGGCAAACTCCAGGCTAGACCTCCCGCAAGGGAATGGGAATAGGAATGGTGCACGGATGTATCACTGGACTGAGCTAGGAATCAGCAAGAGAAGAATTAAGGCTGATGGGGTCGGAAAAGGTTGGGAGAGAGAAGATAAACCCTCAAAGTTTAGAAATCTTCAAAGCTTGCAGACTTAGATGAGGAGAGGTTGACTACACTAGGGTGTGTAGATGTTGGTGCAAGTGTGGATACTGCATCCTGTGGGTTGACGACAATAGCTCCTTGTCGATCAAGCTCTGAACAACATCCCCGAGAGTGTGGCAATCATTAGTCGAGTGCCTTAGGGCTCGATGATAATCGCAATGCCCATTTGCGTCATACCACCTTAGGAGTGGATTTGGTGGCGAACAAGGATCTAGGAGTCGCAAAAGCGACACAATCTGGGGGAAGAGGGCACTCAGTGGCCTACCAAGCAGAGTGAAGTCACTTTCGATGCGACGACCGCACCTCTACTTAGGTTGTTGTCCTTATCGAGTTGATGCGACATGATGCACTGGTTCGACGATAGAGTGCGTGTGTATAGTGTGTGTAGTGCTAGGTGCAACTACTAATTGATTCAGATCTGGCTGGCTCTCTACTTTAGTAGGCTTCGTAGAAGGCTTGATGAAAGCGACGGTTGCCGTCTTGACAATGCTAATGTTGATAGTGTTGTTTTTGAAGCTGCTACCAGAAGAAGTGGCTTGCTTGGCAAAGGTAGAGAGTGCAGGGAAGTTTCCACCTTTCAGTGAACTTTCCACGCAAGTGCCAGCCCAAATCAGTGATGCAAAAGTAGTGATGCACTGAATACTAAGAAGAGCCCTAGTCGCTAGTTGTGCTCCTCTTATAATGATCTCAATAGACTCCTCGTCAAAGGGTCTATTCTTGATCTGAGAGGTTAGCGTACTCCAACGACTGACATACTCCCCAAATGGCTTGTGGGGGCCCTGCTAGATTGCGACAAGATCCTCTCGCTTAGGGATCAAGTCAAGATTGAAGGAGTATTACTCTAGGAATGCCATAGAGAGGTCGTTCCAAGTCTTGATAGAGGCCATGTCGAGGGATGTGAACTATTTGAGTGCAGGCCCTGTCAGACTTTTCTAGAACAAGCAGATGAGAAGCCTCATCACCCTGAAGCTGTGCAAGGTCTCTGTAATACGCCTTCAAATGGGAAATTGGGTAGCCACTACCGTTATATTTTTCAAATTCCAAGATGTGGAAATTTAACGGGAGTGTCGCTTTTGGAAAATAGCAGAAGTCCCGGAAGTGATAGGACTGGTGTTCCCCACCTTGCATTTACTGAAGTACTCTTTCCAGATCACCGATCCTTGCCACGAGGGCGTCTGAAGTTGCTGCTGACAAGACAGGAGCAACTAATGCAGGTGCCACGTATGCTGTATGGGTCACACGTGTACGCTCTTTTGGATCCACCCCAACGCCTCCTAGTGTCAAAGCGTAAGGGCTAGCATACCCGTGCGTAGGTGCTGAGGGTAATGATGTCATGCGTGGATGAGCTTGAATCTGATGCAAAGGGAATGAATGGATTGCATGCTGTGTTGTGTAAGATGTAGAGTGAGGGAGCAACAACTATTGCACTAGTACCATTCTAGGCAACGAGTTTGAGGCATACTGTGCTCCAGCCAGCCCAATCGACTGGCCACCAGGTGGTGGAGTCACATGCTGTGCATAGTGCAATGAAGGTGCAGGAGGCAAAGATGATGCCCCCATTGTTGGAGCAGTAAAGAGTTGATTAGGTGATGGCATAGGCGAAAGTGCTATGGGATGAGCCTACAACGCTAAGGTGGTCTGCATTGGAACCTCGGCGGTCAGGAGAAAAGGAGCAGAGGTAGGACCAGGATAAAGAGCCATGCCTTGCAGCCTCTTTATGAGAGGCAACAGATGTTGTGGTTGCATGGCAAAAGACTCACTGATGGATGGGTTAAGAGGCAAGAGCGCGAGAGGAATAGACCCTATAGCAGAAGTAGCCACAGCCAACTAAACTCCTAGAATAGGAAAACCCAAGGAAAGAGGTGCATCTAGCACTTCTGGAACCTGTGTGGTGATCACCGCAGTGGATTTGGTGACAAGCTCTTGAGTGACGAGTGCCTGCGAATGCCCTGAAGTGGGTACAGAGTCTCCTTGTACCTTAAAACGGAATGCATGGAGAAAAGGAGAATCAGAAGAAGTGAAAGATGGAGGAACAGAACTCGAGATCTCCTCCAAGACAACAGCAGGAGGCTCGCTGGCTAGCTAGGTCATGGTTGACCACGAGCGAGTATGAATGGAGCTGCAGCAAAAGACAAATGCACAAGCTCTAAGACGAACTACTGTCAAAAGTGACCAATAGCTCGGGAAATGACAAGAGAGGACAACTACAGGAGGTCGCCTGCGAAGGAGACACCTAAGCTCCCAGCTAAGGATGTCGCAACAAGCTACCTGTGATAAACAAGCAAGAGAAACATGCATCAGATCCTAAACAACAATGCAAAGACAAATGCAAGTTATTAAAGTGGCATGTAATGACACACAATGCAGATGAATGTCCTGAAGTGCACTTTCTCACCATGCATGTCCCGCATGGGGTTGACCATATAGGATGCACTCATGGTTTTAGGTGTTGACTCTGATCAGAAAAGTAATGTTCCCATTCTGAATCCTAGACAAAGCTCAGGTAGTGAACAAGTGGTGCATTGGTGGCCTCAACTCCTGTAGTAGCAAAGAGCTGTACCCTCTACTAATACCGACATCACCTTGGACAAGGGGGAATAAACAGGCAAGATGTCTTACGCCAAAGCTATAGAACGGGCTACCAGCGTTGTCATTCGCAAACTATGGGTGGACACAGGAGAGGAGAAGATGCATGCTTTTTAAAATGATCATTCATGCACATATGCTTGGTGTCTTTTACTTGCATTTTATTAAACCAGGGGAATTTGTGAGCATTTGTCTCTAGTTATGCCTTATAATTTGTTTGTCTGTGTTTGTGTGTTTTATTTTAACTAGGAAGGGAGGCTAACATGTCTCTACTCTCTTACTTATGGCAAATACATAAAGGGAAGAAAACACACGATCATGGCATCCAAACACTCAACCAACAAGCAAAAGGCATGAGCATGGCATGTGCTAGTGTTGTGTTATCAAGTAAGTGAAAATGGAAGCAAGTATCATAACAAAAGGCATGAATTAGATCATGTGCATGTGTTGTGGTATAGCAATCGTGTTGTATGCAAAGACGAGGAAAACCAAGATGCATATGAATGCAAGAAAATGATGCAAATGAATACGTGTAAGCCATGTGCCTAATGGATGCAACACTTAGCCACTGTAGGCCAGAGATAGGACAATGATTCTTGTTACACATGGCGAAGGTGTGAGGCACCCCCATTCGCTCGAAGAATTCAGTCTTTCAAGGTTAACCGCTTCCTCATGACCTTATGTGTGTTTGCCTATTTACTTCTAATGTACATGCCTAAGATGAATGCGAAAACATGACAAATCTCTAAGAAAACAATGAATAAAAGAGAAATGATACGGAAAATAATTTGAGGGACAATGTAGGCATTGAAAATATCTGTCCTTGGGTGAAGAGGAAAATCATGTAAAAATCAGAAATATTCGTAAAGCATCATGCAAAACAGCGAAAACTTGGAAAATCTGAGAAAATCAAATAAGATAAAATAACCCTCATTCGGGTCCATGTCGGCATTGTCAAGTCTATTAATGTACACACTCGGGCGACAAAATCTAATACGAAACAAAGTTGTAAAGTCAAATCAAAGATGTGAAATGTCGCGTAGAAGGTAAATTCGATTTGATGCGGCAAAACGAGATATGCATGAGGATATACATACATGAAAATATGCATGAAATGCATGTGAAGATGAATGCATGAAACGTATACATAAGAATACGATATGCATGAGAATATATATGAAAATATGCTTGAAATGTATAGATGACATGTATGGATGTGCATGGGATTATGTACAAAATAAATGCATGCATGCGAACACATGTGGACAGTGATGACTACATTACATGAAATGTCATTGCCTGCCCTATCTTCGGTGTGCTTCGCTTGCCATCCTCGCCTGTTGCTTCCGTCAAGCAAAGTCGCCACTGAGCCTCGCTTTAGTGACTCACGTCCAAGATCCGTCAATTGGGCTCGCTTCCCAGGTCTGTCATCAGGATTTGTCTGACCTATCTACAAAGCAAATTGGTAGATCTCCTCGTCTCCCTATCTTAATGTAAGGCTAACCTATGTTGATTCCATGAACTCACATTAAGGCCAAATAACGGAAAATAGGGATGAGGTCATAAGAGAGAGAAAGATGGGTTGCTCTCCTCCTTTGTCAACATATACTCTCCTCTCTCTCTCTATTGCCAAGGGCTGCATGGGTGATGAAGACAAAGAGGAAGGACGGGAAATGGAGGAGGCGCAAGGAAGCTGGTGAATACAGAAGGAGGCAGGGCTGAGAGTTCTCCATTTGCTCTCTCGTCTCTATCACTCTCTCTCTGCAACTAGGGTTACGGGCACGAGGAGGACAAAGTCGGATGGGTTGTGACTGTGTGGGGATGACTACGGGAGGTGAAGCCAGGAAGGATAAGGCTGTGGTGGAGGAGAAGAGTTAGGGTTCGACAGGTGGAGGAAGGCAAACTGAGGTGGACAGGCCTAGGGGTGTTGTTGTGTTCGGCGGACACTCGTGACTTCGCCGGAATTCCAGCAGCTGTGGCAGGGACTCTACTAACACCCTCGAGCTGCATGGGTTCAAGGAAGGTGGAGGAGAAAGGACCGGTGCGATGGACTTGCTCGATGCATACATGCATACATGTAAGATGCAGTGGATGAAATGTACTCGTGCTTCGTCATCCTCTCCGATGATGGCAACTCTTCCGGCCCGGAGTTAGAAGTGTGGGAGGTGTCCGACAGGGAAACTGGAGGTTGCAGGGAGCGAGGAAGATGGTGAGTGGGGGCTTGCAGGTATGAGGTTTAAGTCTTACGTACGTCTCCTCTTTTCCTCCCACTGCATGGCTTGACATGGAGGAAAACTCGGGCTGGAGATGAGGAGGGGAGGCTACTGGTGTGGTTCCAGCGAGGTTTCCGCTGTGCTCCTCTCTCTTTTCCTCATGGTTGCATGATCTCAGGGAGAAAGGTGGAAAAAAACTAGAGGTGGAGGTTTCCCGTGCATGCATGCAGCAAGAAAGAGTACTCACTTGAGCTCGGCGTCTTCTCCGACAACGGTGTCTCCTTTGGCTCAAGTTCGACGATGTTGGAGGTGACTAACCGGGGTTGCCAGAGGTCACGGGGAGTGAGGAAGAACTGAGAGTGAAGTCTCGGAGATCTGAGGACTAGGCCTTACGTTCACCTTCCTTTGCTCTCCCACCGCATGGGTTCATCATCGAGCTTGTAACGCCCCGATCTCGGACACACTACCAAGATCACAGTATTATAAGCAAAATTACACTAATTACAGTAAAATTAAATAACTGTAACTAAGACTCATCTCTAGAAAACGATGTGCAACTAGAACGTGACATTTGGGCCTGATTATCCATTTTTAATTGTAAACCATGTAATTAATTGTAATATTGTATAAATGATTTATTAATGGATAATCCGTTGTTTCTTAGATGTGTGAGCTTGTGGTTGGCTTTCTGTGCACCTGCTTGTGATTTGAGACCGATGTGTAGTCCAATTTGAGGATGCACAGTCGCCTTGGTTTGCGTGCCCATCTTTTCTTCCTTTTCTTTCCTTCTTTTTCTCCTTTCTTTTTCTTTCCCTCCCTCACGGGCCACACCCTTCCATCCTTCCCCGTCTTCTTCTTCCTCTTCTTCCCCATACTTGTGCCACCAGCGACAGAGGCCCGTGCCTCGCTGTCTCTTCTGACATGATGGACGGTTGGCACGGCGCTGGAGGAGGAGAGGATAAAGAGAGGGAGGCAAGAGTGGGTAGGGGAGGAAACGGCGAGAAAGGAAAGGTGGAGGAGAGAATGTTGGGCGAGCATGCTGGGAGAGAGGAACGTCAGCATGTGGGTGCATCCACTGGAGGCCGAGGAACGCTAGAGCTTCATCGAGGCTACGCTAGGGTGTGGTGGAGCTCGCCGGAGTTGCGGGTGCCGTCGAAGAGGTATGCAAACCGTCCTTCTTTCTGTCCCTTGTTTCTTTGAAAATAATGAGAAAAATGGTAGAAAAATAGGGGAATTGATGAGAATGAGTTGAAATGCATGAAAACAAAGATATCATGCGGTTAGGATTGAAATTTGCAGGAATATACAAATTTTTGGGATGAGGGCTACAGTAGCCGTTCTTGAGCTCGACCCCTTTGTAATTTTCGTGTGGATTGTATAATGTATGGATTGATGAATGGTTTGTGGGGTTTTGAAGTAGACTCAAGGGTTTACACTCCATGATTTACTTGCATTTTAAGATAGGTGGTTTGGGGGTTCGCCAGAGGCTCCCAGTTTTGGCGAACTCAAGGCTTGAAATAGGGGAGGTGCCCTGGTTTCGGGCTATTCAGCATGCCAAACTGGATTCAGCATACTGAATCTCTGTCAGATTTGGCCAGGATACAAGGTTTCGGTAGGCCGAAATCATCTGGTCGACCGAATCAGGGATTTTCAGTATACCAAAAATGTTTGGTATACCAAACCAGGGATTTTCGGTATACCGAACCTGAAATTCGGTCTGCTGATTTTGCCCTAGCCCATGGTATGTACAAATGTGATTATAAAATGAAAAAGGAAAGGTTTTAATGGACAATAAGCATGTGTTAATGATGTTTTCCCCATGTAAACAACATGGAGGAATGTGGAACCCAAATAAGCGGATTTGGGCATGGTTTTGGGTTTTAGACCCTATAAGTGAATAAAATGATTGATTGTGTGTAGTTTTTGGGCATGAGACCTAATTGTGATTTCCAACACATGGCTTTTCATGAATTGAGTTGGGACCCCAGTGGAGGGTCGAGTATTGCATGGAAAACAGATTCCTGCAATGAAAAAGAATGAAATGGAAATGGTTTTGAAAAGAAAAGCTTAAAGAGTTTTCAAAATGAAACACTAATAATGTGTTAAGGAACCACGGGGGTTGTTGTTGACAACGTGGTAGGAGTATGAGGCTCCAATGAAACCAGTTGCCAGACACGACTGTGGTTGCCGAGCTTGAGACGGTGTAGGCTGAGCCTAGGTCGTCAAACCTAGTTGTTCAGGTCACCGAGCTCGTGACGGTGTAGGTTGAGCCTGGGTCATTGAACCTAGTTGTTCGGGTCACCGACGGTGTAGGCTAAGCCTAGGTTATTGTAGGTAGTTGTTCGGGTCACCGATGAAGCGTCAGACAAAGACGTATCAACGTGCATATATGAAAACGATTGAGGCCAGTTGGCCAGGGCGGTGGCATCCCGCACTAAGAATTTCACCGCGGTAGTGCAAGTAGGTAGGGGAAATGATGTCCTCGCCTACTACTTGTGTGCCTGGTTACCCCTGATCAAGGTAACATCAGTAATGAAAAGTAGTGATGAACAAGAAAAGAATGGGATTTTGTGAAATAAAAGGAATGTGGTTTGTTTAGGATTGGACTTATGAATGATCCTAAAATCTTAGAATAAAACAAGAATTGTGTTTTAACCAGTTACGAGCAATTTTTTTATGATTTTGGTTTCGAGTCCAAGAGGCATTGTGTTTTAGGCTGGATCTGGTTAGAGACATGAGTTTTGAAAGTGGTTTTAGTCTTGGGAAGAAATCCCAAGCAATAAAGAAGAAAGATGAGTTTTGAAAAGGAACATGGTTTTGAAATGATTTCTAGAAATTTTAAAAGAAAAAGGAAAAGCGAGTTTTGAAAGGAGTATAACCTTGGGAATAGATTCCCAAATGATTTCAAAAGAAAAGACAAGAATGTTCTAAACTGGATCTTCAAAGAAAACTAAGTTTTATAAATTTAAAGTTGAGTTTTTGTGTTTTCGCTGTTTTTGTGTGTTTAAGGCGCGTACTGGGTGACTTAGATGTCACTCATGCGTGCTTGTTTGGTTTTTAGGTGCAGATTGAGTGCAGTCGAGTTCCGATGCCGGAGTCGGAGCTTCTAGCCACACATTATTTCCTGAAGGTGAGCTTTAGTTACAATTATTTAATTTTACTGTAATTAGTGTAATTTTGCTTATAATACTTTGATTTAGGTAACGTGTCTGGGTTCGGGGCATTACATAGAAGCTCCTACTTCGGTACCGAAACTCGACTGCACACGATTTGTACTTGAAAACCAAACAAAGCAAGTGTGAGTGACATCAAAGTCACCCTGTACGCGCCCCAAATACACAACAGCAAAAACCTGGCAAAGGCACAAAAAATACAATTTTTAATTTACAAAACTTGATTTTCTTTTTAAAAATCCAGTTTTAAAACATCCTTAGAAATCATTTGGTAATTTATACCCACAACCCTATTTTTCTCAAAACTCACATTTCGTTTCCTTTTTAAAACATTTGGAATTTTGTTTCCAAAACCACATTCTTTTTCCAAAACCCATTTTCTTTCTCTTTTGTACTTTTTCAAAACCGTTCTCATACTCAAAGAAATCCACATTTTCACCCAAATCCAGCCTACAACACAATGCCTCTCGGGCTCGAAACCAAAATCACAAACATTGGTCGGTAACTGATTAAAACACAATTCATATTCATTTCTAGGATTTTAGGACCATTCACAAGTCCAATCCTAGCCAAATCATTCCTTTTCATTTTCACGAAATCTCATACTTTTCTTTTCATTTCCACTTGTCTTATTGATGTTACCTTGATTACGGGTAATCAGGCACACAAGTAGTAGGTGAGGACACTATTCCCCCTATCTCGCAGCACTACTACAGTGAAGTTCTCCGTGCGGGAGGACGCCGCCTTGGTCCACTGCGTTAATTTCTTTTTATAAATGCACAGGGATACGTCTTTATCTGACGTCCCATCGATGACACAAACAACTAGCTTCAATAACCCAGGCTCAACCTATACTGTCGGTGACCCAGACACCTAGGTCTCATATTCCTTGGCCCAACCGACACCATCACGAGTTCGGTGACCCGAACACCCAGACCCATATACCCAGGCTCAGCCTACACTGTCTCAAGCTCGACAACCACAGTTGTATTTGACAACTGGCTTTATTGGAGTCTCATACTCCTACCACATTGTTGACACCAACCCCCATGGTTCCTCAACACATGTGTTTAATTTTCAAAACTCTTTAAGTTTTCCTTTTCAAAATCATTTTCATCTCATTCTTTTCGAAAGAAGTTACCAGCCAGGTTTTTTATGATTTTGGTTTCGAGCCCGAGAGACATTGTGTTTTTGGCTGGATTTGGTCAGAGATATGAGTTTTGAAAGTGGTTTTAGTCTTGGGAAGAAAGGCCAAGCAATAAAGAAGATAGATGAGTTTTGAAAAGGAACATGGTTTTGGAAATGATTTCCAGAAATTTAAAAAAAAGGAAAAGTGAGTTTTGAAAAGAGTATAACACTAGGAACCGATTCCCAAATGATTTCAAAAGAAGACAAGGATGTTCTAAACTAGATCTTCAAAGAAAACTAAGTTTTATAAATTTAAAGTTGAGTTTTTGACTTTTCGCTATTTTTGTGTATTTGGGGCGCGTACTGAGTGACTTAGATGTCACTCACACGTGCTTGTTTGGTTTTCAGGTGCAGATTGAGTGATGTCAAGTTCCAGTGCTAGAGTCGTTGCTTCAAGCCGCACATTATTTCTTGGAAGTGAGCCTTAGTTATAGTTATTTAATTTTACTGTAATTAGTGTAATTTTGCTTATGATACTATGATTTAGGTAACGTGCCTGGGTTTGGGGCGTTACACAGTGGTATCAGAGCTAAGGTTACACCTAGTGCACCGACATGGTGATGTTCGGTCTAATGGCTCCCTAGGACTGCACAATAGGGAGTCGTGCATCTGAATTTTTGGTTGTTGTGTTTTGTTGTGCTGGAAGGAAGATGTCTCGCCGAGGCCGCAGTCATGGCAAGGCCCCTGTACCTGACTCCGAGACAGGAGAGGGTAGTGCATGAAGGGGTATGAGATGAGAGTTTGGCGAGATGCTGCGGGGTTTCACCCAGTCCTTTAGCAACAGCAGTCAGGATGAGGTGAAGGGAGACCCATGGATCAAGCAGTTCTGCCAGCTTTGCACGCCGACTTTTGATGGGTGTGGCACACCAGAGGAGTGTGATGGTTCCAAGAGGTGGAAAAGATTCTAGAGGGGATTGAGTGTCTAGCAGAGAAGTGGGTCTGAATCACGGCATTCTAGATCAAGGGTGTTGTGGATCTGTGGTGGAGGACAATGCGTCGCACCAAATTTCCAAATGTGAAGCTACTGATGATCTCTTGGGAAGAATTCCAAGAGGTATTTTATGAGAGGTTTTTCCCTCAGCATGAGAGGGATAAGCTGGACATAGAATTCAGGAACCTGAAGCAGGAGAGCTAGACCGTGGTTGAATATGAGTCGTCCTTCTATTGGCTAGAGCAGTTCTCTCAGGGTGTAATTTTTGAGAAGAACAGAGCCAAGAGGTTCGTAGAAGGGCTGAACCATGTGCTGAGATCCAGAGTTATTGGCTTTAGATACAAGACCTTAGCGGATGCTGTTGAGCTTGCAAGTTGCTATGAGGATGATCGTAGGCTATTCCAGGAGGAGTATCCTAAGAAGGAAAGGGGAGAGAGTCTATCTCTCGACCTTCTGTCTCTTGACCCTCCATTCCTCAACCATCAGTGATTGGGGCACCAAGTTCTAGGAGTTCTGGCAGCTCTGGGAAGAAGCGGAAGCAACGGCCTACATCTGGTAGAGAAGAGAGTATGAGTTTCAGCCACGTAGGATCCAGCAGTGGCCCACAAGTGGGACCGTGCCATGTCTGTAGTAAGAATGGGCATGTACCGGCATAGTGTTGGCACAGGCAGAGGAATTTAGACAGTGTAGTATGCTACAACTGTAGGAAGTCCAGGCATTACCAGAAGAACTGTCCCAGTTAGCCGAAGCCAGCAGGAGATGTGCTACGTCAGCCTACTAAGGGGAGAGTAGTCTCCATTCCTGCCCTAGATGCTGGTCCATCTAAAGATGTGGTTGAAGGTGAAAACTAGTACGGTTGTGTAAGTTAAGTCTTGTCCTGTAATAATAGATCCTATGTGTACTTAACACTATTTCTTAGTATGATTATGGTTATGATGTGTTGATTATAGGATCTTTTCTTATGGCTAATCGGATGGCCCGAGTCTTGTTCGACTCTAGGAGTTCATTTTCTTTTGTCTCCTAGTCGTTTGCCTCTGAGATCAGGAGTAGGCCAGCCAGCTTGGCATTCCACCTAGATGTAGTCACCCTATTGGGAGAACACAGCTTAGCGTGGAGATATTTGAGACGGTTGATATTCAACTGGGGGACAGGAATTTTCAAGCTAGTTTGATCTTGATGGACATGCAGGATTATGATGTTATCCTGGGAATGGATTGGTTGGCATAGTATTCAGCCATGATAGATTGTGCCAAGAGAAGAGTTCTGGCAAAGTGTCTAGGCAAAGGCTGGTGTATGGTACAGGGCACCAGGTCGAGTGAGCCCAGAAAAGTGATTTTTGCTCTTAAGGACTACTATCATCTAGCGAGAGCTAGTGTGGGCTATTTGGCCTGTGAGACAGTTTCTACTTCGCTTGTGGTCGAGATTCAGGACTTGCCGGTGGTGATGGAATATCCTGATGTTTTTCCAGAGGAATTGCCTGGAATGCCACCGCACAGGGAAGTGGAGTTTGTGATTGATTTGGTGTCGGGATCATGTCCTATTTCCATGGCTCCATACAGAATGGACACCCTGCTTAGTTAAGGGAGCTCCGGAATCAACTATAGGAACTGATGGATAAGGGATTCATTCATCCCAATGTTTAACCTTGGGGAGCACCGGTTCTGTTTGTTAAGAAAAAGGATGGTTCACTTCAGCTCTGTATAGACTACCGGATGTTGAACCAAATCACTATGAAGAACAAGTATCCACTGCCCAGGATCGACGATTTGTTCGACCAGTTGTAGGGAGCATCGGTGTTTTCCAAGATAGATCTGAGATCTGGATACCATCAGTTGAGGATTAATGTGCCTGATATGCAAAAGACAGCCTTTCGCACCTGCTATGGACATTATGAGTTTTCGGTTATGCCATTCAGGTTGACGAATGCATTGGCTGTTTTATGGACCTGATGAATAGGGTGTTCAGGCCCAATTTGGATCAGTTTGTGGTCATCATTGTGGATGATATTCTAGTGTATTCACTAGATGTTCAGACCCACTGGAGGCATTTAAGGATCGTATTGGAGACACTGAGGCAACATCAGCTTTATGCCAAGTTCTCCAAGTGCGAGTTTAGGTTAGAAGAGGTATCCTTCCTTGGTCACATTATTTTTGGAGAAGGCATCAAGGTAGATCTAGCCAAAGTGGAAGTTGTGAGCAGTTGGACTAGACTGAAGACAGTAACTAAGATTAGAAGTTTTCTTGGCCTGGCAGGATATTATAGGAGATTCATCCAAGATTTCTCCAAGATTGCTGCACCTTTGACCAAACTGACTAGGAAGGAAGTGCACTTGCCTAGGATTGGTAGTGCGAGGATAGCTTTAATGAATTGAAGGCTCGTCTGGTATCAGTCCTAATTTTGACTTTACCCTTTGGAAATGGCGATTTCACCGTCTACAATGATGTCTGTGGAACTGGTTTGGGGTGTGTGCTGATGTAGCTTGGTAGGGTGGTGGCGTATGCCTCGTGTCAGTTGAAAGATCATGAGAAGAATTATCCCATCCAAGATTTAGAGATGGCAGTTGTTGTGTTCACCTTGAAGATTTAGAGGCATTATTTATATGGCGAATAGTTTGACGTGTACACAGATCATAAGAGTCTGAAGTACATCTTTACTCAGAAGGATTTGAACCTGAGACAGAGGCACTGAGTGGAGTATATTACGGATTATGATTTCAGTTTCTCGTACCACCCAAGGAAGGCAAATGTGGTTGCAGATGCTCTGAGCAGACGCACTCATGTCATGGCTAGTCTGATGATCCATGAATGGAAATTGTTAGAGGGACTAGTGGAGTGCAGGCCACGGAGACAGTCTCAGGGACCTACCAGAGTGGTGCTGGCTAATTTGACTGTTCACCCGAGGATGATCGAGGCGATTGTCACTGCTCAGAAATATGATTCTTATGTGTCAGATATCTAGAGGAAGCTGGAAGCTGGTAATGCCTCTCATTTTTCAGTTGGGGTAGACGGTGGGTTGAGATATGATTTGAGATTATATGTGCCTCAAATAGAGGAAATCAAGAACAGTTTGTTGGATGAAGCTCACTACTTCAGATACACTATCCATCCAGGAAGCACCAAAATGTATAAAAACTTGAAGAGGAACTTCTGGTGGCCTAGGATGAAGAGGGAGATTGCTGAGTATGTGGCAAAGTGTGTAACTTGCCAGATGGTGGAAATAGAGCACCTGAAGCCCGGAGGGACCTTGCAGCCTCTGGACGTTCCAGTGTGGAAATGGGAAAATGTGTCGATGGACTTTGTGATGAATTTGCCATGAACCCAAAGAAAGAATGATATAGTATGGGTGATAGTGGATCGCCTTACGAAATCGACACATTTCTTGCCAATGAGGGTGAATCTTCCTTTGGCAAAACTGACAGAGTTGTATGTGGCTGAGATTGTGAGATTGCATGGTGTCCTAGTGTCTAACAGAGACACACGGTTTACATCGTGATTCTGGGGAGCTCTACAGGAGGCTTTTAGGACGATGCTGAATTTTAGCACTGCCTTTCACCCCCAGACGGATGTCCAGACAGAGAGGACCATTCAGACACTAGAGGACATGCTAAGGGCTTGCGCCTTGGACTTCGGTGGTAGTTGAGAGGATCACCTACCTCTAATTGAATTTGCATATAATAACAGTTACCACGCTAGTATTGGTATGGCACCATATGAGGCATTGTATGGTAGACCCTGTAGGACACCCACTTGCTGGAGTGAGGTGGGTGAGAGATAGTTAGTTGGGCCCGTGATTGTACAACAGTACGAGGGCAAGGTAGATATGATCAGGAAGAGGTTGTTGTCTGTCCAGAGCCGGTAGAAGAGCTATGCTGATAAGAGGTGGAGATCTCTGGAATTCGAGGTAGGAGACTTCATATTTCTGATGGTGTCACCAAGGGTGTGATGTGATTCAGTAAGAGAGGAAAATTGAGCCCAAGATATATCGAACTGTACCAGATTACCAAGAGTGTTGGTGAGGTGGCATACAGACTAAATCTGCCTCTAGAGTTCGCAGCTGTGCACAATACCGTTCATGTATCGATGTTGAGGAAGTGCTTGGCCGATGCGTCCCAGGTGATACCAGTGCAGGCAGAGGACCTACGGGAGGACTTGTTTATGGTTGAGAATGCAATTCAGATACTAGACAGAAAAGAGCAAGTCGTCTGGAACAAAGTGATTCCATCGGTGTTAGTGTAGTGGCAACACCATGGTACAAAGGAGGCTACCAGGGAGCACGAGGTGGACATCTAGAGACAGTATCCCTACTTATTTTATTAAAGCTGAATTTCGAGGACGAAATTCTTTTAAGGGGGGTAGGATGTGACATCTAGGCCTGATTATCAATTTTTAATTGTAAACCATGTAATTAATTGCAATATTGTATAAATGATGTATTAAAGGATATCCGTTTTATTTCTTGGATGTGTGAGCTTGTGGTTGGCTTTCTGTGCACCTGCTTGTGATTTGGGACCGATGTGGAGTCCAATATGAGGATGCACAGTTGCCTTGGTTTGCGTGCCCAACTTTTCTTCCTTTTCTTTCCTTCTTTTGCTCCTTTCTTTTTCTTTCCCTCCCTCACGAGCCACACCCTTCCATCCTTCCCTGTCTTCTTCTTCCTCTTCTTCCCCATACTCGTGCCACCAGCGACAGAGGCTCGTGCCTCGTTGTCTCTTCTGACGTGATGGACGGCTGGCACGACGCGGGAGGAGGAGAGGATAAAGAGAGGGAGGCAAGAGTGGGCAGGGGAGGAAACGGCGAGAAAGGAAAGGAGGAGGAGAGAACGGGGGGTGGGCATGCTGGGAGAGAGGAATGTCAGCGTGTGGGTGCATCCACTGGAGGTCGAGGAACGCTAGAGCTTCGTCGAGGCTACGCTAGGGTGTGGTGGAGCTCGTCGGAGTTGTAGGTGCCGCCGATGAGGTATGCAAACCCTCCTTCTTTTTGTCCCTTGTTTCTTTGAAAATAATGAGAAAAATGCAAGAAAAATGGTAGAAAAATATGGGAATTGATGAGAATGAGTTGAAATGCATGAAAACAAAGATATCATGCCGTTAGGATTGAAATTTGCAGGAATATACAAATTTTTGGGATGAGGGCTACAGTAGCCATTCTTGAGCTCCACCCCTTTGTGATTTTCGTGTGGATTGTATAATGTATGGATTGATGAATGGTTTGTGGGGTTTTGCAGTAGAATCAAGGGTTTACACCCCATGATTTGCTTGTATTTTATGATGGGTGTTTTGGGGGTTCGCCAGAGGCTCCCAGTTTTGGCGAACTCAAGGCTTGAAATAGGGGAGGTGCCCTAGTTTCGGGCTATTCAGCATGCCAAACTGGATTCAGCAAACCGAATCTTTGTCAGATTAAGCCAAGATACCTAGTTTCGATAGGCCGAAATCATCCGGTCGACCGAATCTGGGATTTTTGGTATACCAAAAATGTTCGGTATACCGAACCTGAATTTCGGTCTGCTGATTTTGCCCTGGCCCATGGTATATACAAATGTGATTATAAAATGAAAAAGGAAAGGTTTTATTGGACAACAAGCATGTGTTAATGATGTTTTCCCCATTAAACAACATGGAGGAATGTGGAACCCAAATAAGCGAATTTGGGCATGGTTTTGCATTTTAGACCCTATAAGTGAATAAAATAATTCATTGTGTGTAGTTTTTTGGGCATGAGACCCAATTGTGATTTCCAGCACATGGCTTTTCATGAATTGAGTTGGGACCCCAGTGGAGGGTCAAGTATTGCATGGAAAACAGATTCCTACAATGAAAAAGAATGAAATGGAAATGATTTTGAAAAGAAAAGCTTAAAGAGTTTTCTAAATGAAACACTAATAATGTGTTAAGAAACCATGGGGGTTTGTGTTGAAAACATGGTAGGAGTATGAGGCTCCAATGAAACCAGTTGCCAAACACGACTGTGGTTGCTAAGCTTGAGTCGGTGTAGGCTTAGTCTGGATCGTTGAACCTAGTTGTTCAGGTCACTGAACTCGTGACGGTGTAGGCTGAGCCTAGGTCATTGAACCTAGTTGTTCGGGTCACCGATGGTGTAGGATGAGCCTAGGTCGTTGTACCTAGTTGTTCGGGTCACCGATGGGGCATCAGAAAAAGCCATATCCCCGTGCATATATGAAAAAGATTAAGGCCAGTTGGCCAGGGCAGTGGCATCCTGCACTAGGAATTTTACCGCGGTAGTGCAAGTAGGTAAGGGAAATGATGTCCTCGCCTACTGTTTGTGTGCTTGGTTACCACTGATCAAGGTAACTTTAGTATAGAAAAGTTGTGATGAACAAGAAAAGAATGGGATTTTGAGAAATAGAAGGAATGTGGTTTGTCTAAGATTGGACTTATGAATGATCCTAAAATCCTAGAATAAAACAAGAATTGTGTTTTAACCAGTTACGAGCAAGTTTTTTTATGATTTTGGTTTCGAGCCCGAGAGACATCGTGTTTTAGGCTGGATCTGGTTAGAGACATGAGTTTTGAAAGTGGTTTTAGTCTTGGGATGAAATCCCAAGCAATAAAGAAGAAAGATGAGTTTTGAAAAGGAACATGATTTTGGAAATAATTTCTAGAAATTTTAAAAGAACATGGAAAAGTGAGTTTTGAAAAGAGTATAACCTTAGGAACAGATTCCCAAATGATTTCAAAAGAAAAGACAAGGATGTTCTAAACTGGATCTTCAAAGAAAACTAAGTTTTATAAATTTAAAGTTGAGTTTTTGGGTTTTCGGTGTTTTTGTGTGTTTGGGGCGCATACTGGGTGACTTAGATGTCACTCACACGTGCTTGTTTGGTTTTCAGGTGTAGATTGAGTGCAGTCGAGTTCTGATGCCGGAGTTGGAGCTTCTAGCTGTACATTATTTCCTGAAGGTGAGCTTTAGTTACTATTATTTAATTTTACTATTATTAGTGTAATTTTGCTTATAATACTATGATTTAGGTAACGTGTCCGGGTTTGGGGCGTTACATAGAAGCTACTGCTCCGGTACCGGAACTCGACTGCACACGATCTATACCTAAAAACCAAACAAAGCAAGTGTGAGTGACATATAAGTCACCCTATACGCGCCCCAAATACACTACAGCAAAAACCTGGCAAAGGCACCAAAAAATACAATTTTTAATTTATAAAGCTTGATTTTCTTTTTAAAAATCCAGTTTTAAAACATCCTTAGAAATCATTTGGGAATCTATACCCACAACCCTATTTTTCTCAAAACTCACTTTCGTTTCCTTTTTAAAACATTTGGAATTTTATTTCCAAAACCACATTCTTTTTCCAAAACCCATTTTTCTTTCTCTTTTGTATTTTTTCAAAACCTTTCTCATATTGAAAGAAATCCACATTTTCAACCAAATTCAGCCTACAACACAATACCTCTTCAGCTCGAAACCAAAATCACAAACATTGGCTGGTAACTGGTTAAAACACAATTCATATTCAATTCTAGGATTTTAGGACCATTCACAAGTCCAATCCTAGCCAAATCATTCCTTTTCATTTTCACGAAATCACATACTTTTCTTTTCATTTCCACTTTACATATTGATGTTACCGTGATCAGGGGTAATCAGGCACACAAGCAGTTGGTGAGGACACTATTTCCCCTACCTCCCTGCACTGCCGTAGTGAAGTTCTCCGTGTGGGAGGGCACTGCTCCGGTCCACTGGCCTTAATTTCTTTTTATAAATGCACGAGGATACGTCTTTATCTGACGTCCCATCGATGATGCGAACAACTAGCTTCAATAACCCAGGCTCGGCCTACACTGTCGGTGACTCGAACACCTAGGTCTCATATTCCTAGGCCCAGCCTACACCATCACGAGTTCGGTGACCCGAACACCCAGGCCCATATACCCAGGCTCAGTCTACACTGTCTCAAGCTCGACAACCACAGTTGTATTTGACAATTGGTTTTATTGGAGTCTCATACTCCAACCACATTGTCGACACCAACCCCCATGGTTCCTCAACACATGTGTTTAATTTTCAAAACTCTTTAAGTTTTCCTTTCAAAATCATTTTCATCTCATTCTTTTCGAAACCAGTTACCAGCCGGTTTTTTTATGATCTGGTTAGAGATATGAGTTTTGAAAGTGGTTTTAGTCTTGGGAAGAAATCCCAAGCAATAAAGAAGAAAGATGAGTTTTGAAAAGGAACATCATTTTGGAAATGATTTCCAGAAATTTTAAAAGGAAAAGTGAGTCTTGAAAAGAGTATAACCTTGGGAACAGATTCCCAAATGATTTCAAAAGAAAAGACAAGGATGTTCTAAACTAGATCTTCAAAGAAAACTAAGTTTTATAAATTTAAAGTTGAGTTTTTGGCTTTTCGGTGTTTTTGTGTGTTTGAGGCACGTACTGGGTGACTTAGATGTCACTCGCGCGTGCTTGTTTGGTTTTCAGGTGCAGATTGTGTGCAGTCGATTTCCGGTGCCGGAGTCGGAGCTTCTAGCCACACATTATTTCCTGAAGGTGAGCCTTAGTTATTGTTATTTAATTTTACTGTATTTAGTGTAATTTTGCTTATAATACTATGATTTAGGTAACGTGCCTGGGTTTGGGGCGTTACATAGTAGCTCTTGCTCCGGTACTGGAACTCGATTACACACGATCTGTACTTGAAAACCAAACAAAGCAAGTGTGAGTGACATATAAGTCACCCTATACGCACCCCAAATACACTACAGCAAAAACCTGGCAAAGGCACAAAAAATACAATTTTTAATTTATAAAACTTGATTTTCTTTTTAAAAATCCAGTTTTAAAACATCCTTTAAAATCATTTGGGAATCTATACCCATAACCCTATTTTTCTCAAAAAACACTTTTCATTTCCTTTTTAAAACATTTGGAATTTTGTTTCCAAAACCACATTCTTTTTCCAAAACCAATTTTTCTTGCTCTTTTGTACTTTTTCAAAACCTTTCTCATATTCTGAGAAATCCACATTTTCAACCAAATCCAGCCTAAAACACAATGTCTCATGGGCTCGAAACCAAAATCACAAACTTTTGCTGGTAACTGGTTAAAATACAATTCATATTCATTTCTAGGATTTTAGGACCATTCACAAGTCCAATCCTAACCAAACATTCCTTTTCATTTTCACAAAATCACATACTTTTCTTTTTATTTCCACTTTACTTATTGATGTTACCTTGATCAAGGGTAATCAAGCATACAAGCTGTTGGTGAGGACACTATTTCCCCTACCTCCCTGCACTACCACAGTGAAGTTCTTCTGTGCGGGAGGACACCGCCTTGGTCCACTGGCCTTAATTTCTTTTTATAAATGCACGGGGATACGTCTTTATCTGACGTCCCATCGATGACAGGAACAACTAGCTTCAATAACCGAGGCTCAACCTACATTGTCACGAGCTCGGTGACTCGGACACCTAGGTCTCATATTCTTAGGCCTAGCCTACACTATCACGAGCTTGGTGACCCGAACACCCAGGCCCATATACCCAGGCTCAACCTACACCGTCTCAAGCTCGACAATCACAGTTGTATTTGACAATTGGTTTTATTGGAGTATCATACTCCTACCACATTGTCGACACCAACCCTCATGGTTCCTCAACATATGTGTTTAATTTTCAAAACTCTTTAAGTTTTCCTTTTCAAAACCATTTTCATCTCATTCTTTTTGTTGTAGGAGCTTATTCCAAGCAACACATGACCCACTGTTGGAGTCCCAACTCAATTCACGAAAAGCCATGCTTTAAAATCATAAATTGGTCTCATACCCAAAATTACTCAAAACCATGCATTTAATCACTTTTATTCATTTTTAGGGTCTAAATCCCAAAACCATTCCCGAAAACACTTATTGGGTTCCATATTCCCCCATGTCATTTACATGGGGAAAAAACTATTAACACATACTCGTTGTCCAGTTAAAACCTTTTATTTCCATTTTATGCTCACATATATATATATATATATATATGGGCTAGGGCAAAATCGACAGACCGAAACCCAGATATGGTATACCGAAAATCCCTGGTTTGGTATACCGAACATTTTTGGTATACCGAAACTCCCTATTTCGGTCAATCGGATGATTTCGGCCTACCTAAACCAAGTATCCTGGCTTAATTGGACAGGAATTTGGTATACCGAATCCAATTCAGTATGTCGAATTGCCAGCGACCAGGGCACCTCCCCTGTTCCAGCCTTCGCATTTGCTAGAATTGGGAGCCTCTAATGGACTCCTCAAACAAGTATCATAAAATACCAATAATTCATGGGGTGTAGACCCTTGAGTCTACTTCAAAACCCCTCAAACCATTCATGAATCCATTCATCATGCAATTCATACAAAAATCACAAAGCAATGAAGCTCACTAATGGCTACTGTAACATGCATCCCTAAATCTCATTTAAACCTACCAATTTTCATCCTAACCGCGTGATATCTACATATTCATGCTATTCAATACATTTCCAACCATTCCATTATTTTTATATGATTTTACATGCAATTATCTATATTTTCATGCATTTAACAAATCAGGTTATAAGAAGAGAATGGAGGAGAAGAGGAGTTGCGTACCTCCTCCAGTGAGCTTCCCCCAACTCCAGTGAACCTTTCCTTGTCCCCGCGAAGCCTTCTCCCCATCGGTGGACCACAGCTCGAGGCTCCTTTGGCTCACGCACCTTCCCTCCTTTCCCTCTTTTCCCTCGTGTCTCCTTTCCTCCTCTTCCACCCGCCTTCGTCCCTTTTTATCTCCTCCTCCTCCCCACATCGTACTGGCTACGCATCTCATCGCCCTCATGTCGGAGGGGACGGGGAGGCACAGGTAACTCCTGTAATGAAACGGGTCGTGACAAGAAGAAGAGAGGGGAAGATGGAGATGACGGATCATGAGGGAAAAGAGAGAAAACGGAAAGGAAGAAAAGAAAAAAAAGAACAGGCACGTAAATCGAGGCGACTGTGCATCCCCAAATCGGATTCCACATTGGTCCCAAATCAAACTATGTGCACAGTAAGCCAACCAAATCCTCACAATCACAAGGAACAAAAGATTATCCATTAATAAACCATTTATGCTATATTATAATTAATTACATGGTTTACCATTAAAATGGATAATCAGGCCGAAGCATCACAAAGCTCAACTGAAGATGTCGATCTAGAGCTGCGGCAAGGCGATCTGCTGTGATGCTTGCTCGCTCCATCAGGCGTCGATGTCTCCTCCCATATCATTGACCTTTGATGACGACTGAAAGCTTCACTTGGATGCTAGTAGGGATCGGAAGGTAGCAAGTCCGACCGACGCAGCGTGAGGTGTGTCTTCCTCTCTCTCTTCAGGACTGCATGGTGCTGGTACGTAAAGGTGGAAGGAGGCTACTGGCCATGGCTGAGAAGGGTTGGAGGTGTGGCCATAGAGAAGAATGGTGGCTAGCTTGGTGATGGATGAGGTGTTGAGGAGGAGGAAACGAGATTTCACCGGAGAGAGGGAGAAGTGTTGCTGTGTTTCTCCTCCTCTTCCTCTTGCTTTCTTCCCAATGAGCCGAAGAGAAAGAGAGAGCCTGTGAAAGAGAAATGACCCCCCAGAAACCAGTAGAGAATCATTGACCCAAATAGACCCCCCCTCCATGTCTTCACCTCTCCTTATATAGGGAGTAGCTCAACCTGTAACAACCCCTCCAAGACACCACTAACAACCCTAACAAATCACCTTCCAAACAACCTATCCTAACAACCCACTGACAAATGCACTAACAAATCCTAACAACCCCATAACAAACCTAACAACCTAATAACAAACTAACAACCTTCTAACTAATTCACTAACAAACTCTAACATCCCTATAACAAACCCAAAAATGTTTGAGAAAGTGGGCTTAAATGGGCTGTGGTTGGCTTTCTTGGGTTTAGGGTGCAATTAAACTTTAGGTTATTAGCTTGGTTTGTTGGATTTACATGGGTTTGATTATGTTTGAGACATAACTAGGGTTTAGGATATGGTTTAGTATATTTATTGTCCACTAGGTTTTTAGATTAAAATAGAGGCTTAGGATAGTTTTGTGGATAGAATTAGGTTAAGATGTCAAGTTAGCTTTAGTGATAATGATTGAGAGCCCAGCGACCAAAATTCCACTCCTGAGAAGACTACCTACAAGCCTGCAAAATTGGGGTGTCTACACACACCCACCCTAAATACACATAAGTCAACTCGACAAATCGTGTTGAGAAGCACAACGTAATTGTGACCATGCCCACCCAGGGATCAGGTGTAGAGTCGCACTAGAAGGAGGTGGTTATAGCCATGCCATGATGGCGAAGACGCAAGATAGGATAAAACGAAAGAATTGGAGTCGCCACCTAGTCTTTTAAGGGAAAGACGAGGAAAACCACAAACAAACCACAAAAAGATGAATGCATGAGATGCAAATAAAGAATCAGATGTCTGCAAACCAGAGGATGGGTAGGGATTCCTGTAACGCACGGGGAAGGTGTTAGGCACCCCCATACACCTGAGAAACTCGGTCTTTCTAGTCCAATTTGCTAACTAGAGGATGAATGAATGCTTGCTAAGCCTAGCTTGTGCTCTAATCATGCTAATACGAAGAAATCCACATGAAATAACGAAATCATGAAACACGACATGACAAAGAAAATCATATGAAATGACGATGTTTTTGGCAAGAATGGCTCAGGAAATCATACAAACCTCAAGAGAATAAAAAATGCGACTGACTCAAGTCATTAGAATCATAGAAAATATTGTAGAAATCAAGATAGAAAAAATTGCAAAGAAGTCCGTGCAAAACAGGTAAACAGTGACATATGAAGAAAATCACATAAAATGACAATGTTTTTGAAAATAATGGCTCAAAAAATCACACCAACCATAATAGAATCAAAAATGCAATAGACCCAAATCATTAGAATCGTGGAAAACGTCAAGGAAACCCGAACGGAAAAATTACAAAGAAATCTGCATAAAACAGCTAAACAATGACATACGAAGAAAATCACATAAAATGACGATATTTTTGGAAACAACACTTTGAAAAATTATATTGATATCAAAGAGGTCAAAAGTAGGGCTAACCCAAGTCATCAGAATCATAGAAAAAGTCATGAAAATTAAAAAAGGAGAAATAATCCGCAAGTGGGCCAATGTGGGCCTTTTGGTCAGTTAGTGTATGCCCTCAGGCAATGAAATCCAAATAAAATAAAATAAAAATCCTAAAATATATAATAAAGGGATTCAAATCAAATATCAATCGAAGGAATCTGAAAATGGGTTGAAAACAAATCCACAGAAAAACACATGGGATGTAGGTTTACTCAAAAAAGATGGAATGATGTGCAAACAAAACTATGTAGAATGCATGAAAATAGGCCTAAATGTGTAAAAGATGCTGAGGAATGATTTAGACAAAGATTATGCGTAACTTAGTGCAAGAACTAACATGCCTGTGCATGAATTGATGGCTTAGGGGCAATTTGGTCATTTCCATGGCCAGATGTGATGAACGCATGTATGTGGATGATGCATGGTCTAAGATATGCCAACATGTATGCAAAATGTCAGGAAAATGTTATTTGGAGAAAGTATGAAAAGGACAAGGTCTTAAAAATAATAAAATGATGTAGACATGGTAAAGGATAAGAACAGGGACTAAAATGCAAATTTCATAAAAAGAAGGGGAAACTTGATTAAAATGTGTTCAGTGCGTCTTATTTTGATGTGCTGATGGTGGATTAAGAGAAAATGTAGCACTAAGATGCGTGAAAATTATACCTTGGTAATTTCCTAAGAATTCAGGGTCTAATGTGCAAAATTCACACTTAAGTGCAAATGTGATTAAAATATGAAACTAAAGATCAATTTACAATGCAAACATGATTTTTAAATGAAATCTATGATTAATTGCAAAATATGAATAAAAGCAATGGAAAATGTCAAAAATGAGTGTGAAATTAATTAAAACCCTAAATGATGAATTTGAAATTAGTCTAAGAGTCTAGACGCAAATTTCCTCTACTCATGACTATATGTTATGAATCCAGGGACTTACATGCAAAATATCAGGGCCTATATGTGATAAAAATTAAACTATTATGATAATCAGTGTGATTATGAAGTCTTTCAGGGTTCAGAATGCAAATTTTACAAAGAAAACCCATTTTTAAAAGTTCTGAGGACTTAGTGCAAAACTTCAGGACTTAAGTGCAAAGAAAAACATGATGTCAAGGACCTAAAAGTGATAAAACATGCATGAATGTAATAAAGATAGAAACTTAAAATATGTAGGGAACTACATGAAATTCTTACAGAAACAAAATAAAGAAACAAAAATTATTTAAAATTATAATGGCTTAGATATAAAAATACAGGACCTAAATGAAATTATTTAAGGACCTAAGAATAAAATCCTAAAACTAAAGGACCTAATCTAAAAAGCTCCGCTTTGAAGTTCACCGGAGGATCGCCAACATTTTCACTTCAGTGCGACCTTCGGCAACGACCCAATGGTAGTGCAGCGACTAGAGGGCTCCAACGATGGCCTAGGTGGTTGGAGGGAGGCACGGTGGAGCTTTCCAGAGTTGTGGGTAGGATTGGGGAGGCCTGAGATGCCCTCCCTACCTCCAGCTCTAGCGAGGAGTTGTCGACGCGAGAGAAGACAACGACGGAGTGGCTGGCAGCGTTCCAAAGACAGGAAGGCTGAGGCACAGGTCAGAGGAGCATCACGGCTACACAAGGAGGCTCCTGGAGGCAACGGCGAGGTCCGAAGAGGTCTAAGGTGTTCCTCCCACCTCTAGCGCCGGCAGCGGGAGTTGCAACGGTGAGGGCGGAGCTCTAGAGGCTGAGGCGACGACGGGTCTACGTTGGGGTGTCCATGGCGAGGCAGCGAAGCTTCCTGGCGTGGTCATGAGAGACAAGAGCATCTCGGGGTGCACAGGGGCTTCGCAGCGGCGATTGACGATGCAGAGTGGTGGCAAGAGGTCTCTGGCCGTTGAAGGCCAAATGAACTCCTCCTGAGCAATGGAAGCTCAGGGAGGAGGAGGAGGAGGAAGAGGGTGGAGAGGCCCATGGGGCCTCCCCTTGACCAAGGAGGTCACTGGCCTTGCCGATGGTGGTGAACCCACCACCAGAGGGAAGAGAGGCAACGCTCAGGGCGGCCCACTCTGGCTAATCACAATTAAAAGGCTAGGGGGACTATTTGGGATTGAAAGAGAGGGGAGAGGAATACCTGGGTGGCGGTCTTGTCTTTCCCAGAGAAACTTGACGGCAGTGCTCCTCTGGTCCGACGACTTTGGCGGCAATGGTTAGGAGGCTCTGGTGTGTTGCGAGAGGGTTGAAGGAGGTGTTCTGAAGGTGGGGGAATTGCTAAGTTTTTTGGGGCTCAAATGGGGGTCTGTCAGGCTCTCCTTGTTTCGTCGGTGCTCTCTCCATTCATTTTGGTCATCCTCCCCTTGCGATTAGTATCTCAGTGGATTTTTAGCACTGGAAGAGAGGGGGAAGTCGAGGGTTGCTGGCTCTTATGGATTGTGGATCGTGGTTGGCCAGCTAGTGGGCTCTATGGGGAAGGAGAGATGGGGAGAGTGGATGTGGGGAAGAAGGGGAACTGTAGCTTTATTTTTCCACTTCTTAAGTTTTTTGGTTGATGATGAATGTAATGGGTGTTGTGGGCTGGTTTAGGCCTAGCAAATGGGTTTTTGTTTTGATTTTTTTTGTTTTAAGTTTTAGGGTTTTAGAATTAGGTGTTTTTAGGGTTTTGTGATTTTAATTCTTATTTTGGTGATTTAGGATTAGTGACTTGTGGTTTAAATCTGGTTTTAGGTCTTAAGTTCTTGTGATTTAAATTAGGGTTTTGATTTTGTGATTTTAATTTAGATTTTTGACTTTTTATTTTAAATTTGATTAAGTGATTTTTGGATTTTGTTATTTTAGGGTTTTAATTAGAATTTAGGGTTTTCTTGTTTCAAATTTGCTTTAGTGATTTAATTAGGGCTTTTGGATTAAGGTTTTAATTAAGGCTTTGTTTATCTTAGGTTTTTTTTTAGATTTTAAATTGAGTTTTTGGTGATTTAGGTTTTCGGTTTCATAATTTAATTAAGTGATTTGAATTAGGGTTTTGGATTTTAATTAGGATTTTGGGTTTGGTTTTTTATTTGATTATTTTAAATTTAGATTTAAGTAATTTTTACTTGATTTAGTTAGAGATTTAATTGGTTTTACTTGGGATTTAATTTAGATTTAGATTTAATTGTTTTTTTCTTGATTTTTGTATGAATTAGGGTTTCTCTTTAATTAGATTCAATTTTAATGGATTTTATTGAATTTTGCCCTTTTAGGATTTTAACTTAATTAATTTGGATTTTAAGTGGATTTTATTTAATTTTGGTTTTAATTGGGGTTTTTATTTGATTAATTTGGATTTTAAATGTTTGAAATGAGTTTTGTTTGATTTTATTTTTGATTAGGTTAGAATGGGCTTGTGTGGGCCTGAATGGGCTTATGTGGGCTTGAGTGGGTTTGTGGGTTTAGCGTTTTGGTGGAGTTAGGGTTTAGGTGAGGTGGTCGCAACTAGAGCATCTTTCCGGAGGAGCCTGCTGTCAAGTCATTGCAAAATCGAGGTGTCTACAGTAAGCATGCTAGAAGCAACCCAACATTGACATTTTACCTAGATACCACAACACCATAATAAAGAAATTTGCTATTGCCCAGCAAGCAGCAAACTCTTTGAAACATGCCTTTAAAATCACTTTTCTCTTTTCCTTTCAAAACCACATGCATGCTCTTTCAAAATCTTTTATTCATACTTGAAATGGCTACTTCTACCAAGTCAAATCCAAAACTATACCAAAAATACAAAAAGCCACGTGATTTGGTCCCACACACTCTCTGTGTAAACCAGATAACCAATGGTGCCTAAATACCCTTTATAGCATCTAAAACATTCACCACAACAAACACACCACCACTCACAACCACTACTCCAAAAACCAAGGTCTACTCAAGACCAAAGCCTAATTTCCTAAATCAGGACACAACAAAAGCTACAATGCCACTCTAACACAACCACTAAGAACAAACAACAACAATGTATTGTGCTGTTCGGTGCCAAGCAACTATCGAAGTGCACTGCACTATCATGGACAATCACTGTATAGAGGAGTTTGTTGGTCATGGTGTCCCTCCACTTGAAGGACCCTCAAAAGGCTAACCACACACTAGGGAAGCCTACTTGCCTTACACGTAGGCGAGCTGTCCTCTTGCATGATAAACCACAATGTATGCCCTCTTGACATCCTCGCTAGGCCTCATCAACAGTCTATTGGTTACATAGACCTCAACCTCGACCTCTCAGCCTTAGCCAACACCTCACACCCCAAACCTCAAACATTAGCAAAACCACGTGGACCTCAACCTCAACAAATAACTCACGACCCTTGGGGTATCATCCGTCCCTAAAGGTAGGTCGAGAGCATCAGTCTCTTAGTCCCACCAAACTACAAAATACTTGGACCTCACCCCAAGCAAATAACTCACAACCCTAGAGGTATCTCTCATTCCTGAAAGTCAACCGAGAGCTTAGGTCTCTTGGTCCCTAGAAAACCCTTTCAACACCTCCAATATTTTTCCAAAACCAATTGTAAACTAGTTGAAATCACATACCTCAAAACATGACTCAAAACACAATACAAACAACTTCTTTGTCAAGCTCAAAAAACCACACTAAGGGAGCATCTAAGTTTTAGAGCATCTCGCTAAATCCACAATGACAACCGAAGCAATACACCCAAATACTAGCATAGACACCATCCAATATAAATTCCACCTGGAAGACGCCATGCAAGAACCAAAATCACGATCTTGAAGTTCCATTCAACTCTCACGACTGAAAACCAACAAAAACCACACATAGAACTTTAAGTTCTAGTGTCAAGGTGTAAAATGCCTATTAGCCTATGTCTCACATAAGCTACAGCCAGCTCAATGTCAAACACCTAAACAGTGCCATTGAACACCTAATTTAGTAGACCACACTAAAACCAAATCATCATCTAACCCTAGGGTCAAATATAAACCTTAATGTCCATCTAAACCATTTAGGGGAAAGAATTAGTTTTTCTAAGTCATATAATCTTTTATTCTATTTTCAACATAGAGAGATCTTGTTAATTTATTTTTAGGCAATCCTTAAATCATTCTAATGATTTTTATAATTATTTATATCAATTATTAATTAATTAAACTAGGAAAAATATGAAAAATACATTCTCAAGTGTAAGACATGCATTATGCTGTGCCTTATGTGCAGCACAGTGTGCGAATAACAGCCTAGAAAGCCCACCTTCATTAAAACCACCCTAAATAATATCAATACCCTAATAATTTCATTATGGGGATTAAGATATGATTAATTATCATTCCTAACATTACATTTAGTTTAATACCAATTCCCTAAGTTCATTTAAACTACCATAAATTAATCATGCATTCAAGATCTTCTCCTGGGGTGTAAGATGCATGACCCCCTGCATACAATGTTGGATGTAGCCTGGGCCATGTCCTATAACCCAAGAATCCAATTCCAATCAAATTCCCACAAACTAGCATGCACTGACATCCAAATGGCCGGGAAACCAATTACTAAGATTGGAATAAATCTATTTACTACAACAAACAACATAAATCATTCCAAGAACAACATTTAAAACAAGCCATAACAAGGAAACTCAATGGATTCACTCCTATGGGTGTTAGACGCAACATCCTAGGTGTCCTATGTTGGACGCACTTGGCCCCACGTCCAACACACTAACCACACTGACCGAAGTAAAATCCTCCTTGATCATACATTCCAACCCCCCAAACATTCATACACACAACAACAAAGCTAGGCGAGCATCACATATACTAGCATGCATCAAACCACGCCACAAAAATTATCTAAAACTACTTTTAGTTTGGAATGTACCTTGCACCAGTAGGGCACCAAACATAGCGAATTCCACAATGATCTAATGCTCCTCGGGAGCTCTCGACCCCGCCTCAAGCAACCACCGAGCCTGGGCCACTCCATAGGAACCTGTGCCACACACAAAACCCAAGGATTAGTGTGTGCACCAAGAGGAAAAGAGAAAAAAGAAGGGAAAACCCAAAACCCATGAACCCAACCTAACTCACCTTCTCTAGCCAAGCTCAATGCCTAGAGTCGCTAGAACCGCCCACACCAAATTGGAGGAGAAAAGGGGAAGCACAGGAAGAAGTCTTCCCTGAGAAGCCACCCATGCATGCACTATTTATAGGTAGTTGTAACTCAGAGTATTATACATGACTGACCATGCATCTAACGAAGAATGCATGTATGCACGTGTTTAATAACCATAGTTGCAAGTGTTAAATGCAAGCTTCAATGTGTCTACTATAAGACACCCCATATCCTATGTCAACACCCTAGAAATCCAGACTGCACCAATTTAGGCATAGACCATTGGAGGATATGTATTTTATATTAAACATAGGGAAGTCAACGTCCAACACAGAGAATGTCAGAAAATCACCAATGCAAGTATAGAATGTCATTGATGCTGTGCTTAACATTAAATGTTGCCCATATAGAGTTTAACACACTCAAATTCCAAACTAAATATCTAGCCTAAATGCTACCAAAAAATCTAGGCTGTTACAGGCAAGCTTGAGCTTGGGTTTTTAATGAGTTAATCTCCCATTTTTCCCCTCTACATGCATCTCTACATGCCTCTTAGAAGGAAACAACGTTGTTCGACCACTATTTAGGGCTTTGGGTAATTTGGCCATGATTGGAAGAGAGTGAGCAGTTGTGAAGAGAGCTCCAATGAGCATGGACTGCCAACGTAGGTGTTGGTTTCGTGTGCTTTGGACAAGGGACACACTCTACTAAGAACTTAGGATGTAGATTTGATTCATGGATTTGGATGCTTGCAAAGTATATGTTGATGCTTCAATCGAAAGTGAGATTTCTAGTTTGAATTGATGATTCATATGTGGATTTATGCATCATTTGAAATGGATCTTACTGTAAGACAGTTATTGTTTGATGTTGTTGTCTCATTTTGTTCATAACTTAAGCTATAGATATTAGATTTCAGTGATTTTGGATGCGTTGGATAGATAACTTCAAGATCGTGAATTTGACATATTATGTGCAAATTTCTAGTTTATAAACTACTTAGTATGTGTTGATCTTTATATCAATTTTTCCATTATTCTATTTTCAAGTGGAATTGTTGAATGTCGTACATATTTATTTTCTGCCATGGTTCATTTGGAAATCTTGGAGATTCCTTGATGTGTGGTGCTAGGCTCTGGATACTCTGTTTGAAGACAATTATAATAATTGTAGAGTGCAATTGTCCTTTATTTTAATATAGTTTACCCTATTTTTGTTGAGTCTTTTTGTTATTAGATTGTGAATTAAGCGATCTTGAAGTACACAAAAGAATATAGTTGTGTGGTACTTAATAGTAGTGGTTTTGTATAGCTTTGTGGTTTTAATTGAATTTCCATAAAAATGTTTTGGAAAATGATGAAAAGAGTTTTAAAAGACTTTATACTGATTTGTTTTGGGAACCAATAAGTCTAAGGGTTGTGTTAGTGGAACTAGGGGGTATAACGATACCTCTGAGTGGTCGAGCATAAGGCCGAGGCTGAGGTTTAGGAACCACGAGACTATAAGGCTGTGACGATGAATCTAAGGAGTATGATATCTTGAGGTAGTAGATCACGAGACCAAAGCTGAGGTTCGAGTGTTAGGTGTTGGTAGGCTTAGGAGGTATGAGACTCTAGGTGGCCTAAAAACTGAAACATAGGACATCGAGAGAATGTACTATGTAAAGTTGGCTAAAGTATAATATACATGTGTCTCACTTCTAGTGATGTCCTTAAATGGATAGTTGTGAAGTTTCGTTGGGACTTGAGATGGGAAAGTTCCTTACAGGGTGGCCTTTGTTATGATAGTGCAGTGTGCTTCGGCAATTACTTATAAGCTAGTATCGGTTGCTTGACACCAGGTAACGTGATAGGTTTTGTTTGGTTGTGTTGAATTTTCAACGGGTCAATGATGATTTTTGGATGCATCTCTAAATGATTGAATGCATCATGATTTTCAATGGTTTCATATTTTAGGCACCAATATTTGGGAGATGCATGTTTAAAGTTTTCTTACATACTTCCTAATTGGTTTAGTTTTTCTGTACTTTTGGTTCTTAGGTGAGCCACTGGTTGGTCTGTAGTCAAATGAACTGCAAAATCTCTTGTGTTTGGGATGCACATTTCTATCTGAATTGTAAGTTTCTCCCATATTTCCAAGTTTGCTATGGTCTTCTCATTGTAGTGGGGTATGTGCTAAGTAACCATTTTAGTAGTCATTTATGTGTGTATGATTTGAATTTTACAGGTGCATATTAGCAGTGATTTTGTATTCTAGTACATATAAGCAGAGTCATGTAACTACATACCACAGGATCTTATGTAGTGAAATAGTTGTTGTTTATATTTATTATACCTTGTTTAGCACAGAATTAGATTTTTATTTATTAAATAAGTAGTTGAATGGTAATTTAAGCATAGTGTCAAACGAGGATCATGACAATTTCATACTTTCCTTCTTTCTCTATTAAATGTAAATTAGATTGTACATGAGTAGATAGCTTGATTGTTTTCACGTTATCCACTTACAATTAGATGTATACTTCGATTATGATCCGATTCCCCAAAGAAAAAAAGAATTAGACCATCATGATTCTATTTAAATTAAGCAAGTTTCCAACCAATTAGAGACAACCCAAGTTTGACCCGGACCAAGTTCTTGTGCACTACTTTTGATCACTTTCGATGTAATTTCCACATTGATGCATCAGCTTCTTCCACCATCTTTAAGTTATGCATATTAGCTTATCATCATCTTCTATTCGTATCTCCACGATGATTTTTTAAAATCAGTAGACTAATCTATCACTTCATATGTCACCCAGTTACTCACGCATTTTGATGTACTTATTTTATTCCCTCAATTATAAGAATCTTCCGTACTAATTAAGCAACAACCTGAGATAACTATGGACTGAGGTAGAAAGCGCCGCAATTTAAAAGGGAAAAAAAGTTAATAGGGGAAAACTACGTGCCGAGGTAGAACTTAATGCTTCATAAAGGTGACACAGGTATGCATGCTCAACCAAAGGCAAAGAAACTTGTTTAATTAAAATAGAATCCTTCTCCGCATGAGTGCATTACATACGTGTAATAATCATGTATTCACGTTCAAATATAGAATGTGGACGTCTTCCACCTCAAGGTCACCGAGTTTGCTGATAATTTAGAAGTCAACCTTTCTATTGATCATGTCAAACAATAAGGTTTTACCAACCTTAGAATTAAGATTCATCATGGTAAAGACTTGCCTGACACCCGATTCTTTGCGTTTGGCAGAATAGTCTACCCTACTAAGTACAGGTGGAGTTGGGATATTTGTTCTTCCTCTCCCTCCAATCAGCTCCCTTTTCTAGCTTGTCCCTCTCAACCTGTCCCGATTTCGACTCAAAGAGGTCTTAATCCCACTAAGAAGACATTCAAAAACACCAAGGGTTGGCGAGGGGCCTAGAGTGGTAAAGCCCCTAGGTCTAGAAAGAATGTACGGACCAAATCTTCCTCCTTACCACAAGTTCATGTCCCATCTGCTAACATTGCTGCCCTCCTTCCTACCCCCTCATCTTTTGAAGGACTTTACAATGCCTCTCCCTCCCTCTCCTCTAATACTACCAACTCCTAAGGGATTGATTCTCATACATCTCTGGACACCTCCAAATATGTAGAAGCTGAGATACGAGCCAGGAAAATCTCCATGGTTAAATTCAAAAAAATCATGGTGCTCTATGATTGTTTAGAGAAGGACAATCTGGACAGTACGCCTCCGGAGATACCCTCCTCTCATCCAGGCACTCCTGTGCATGCCCTAGGTTATAGCCAGCTATACTTTCTTTCTAATTCTGAACAGTGCAATTTTAGATCTTTGAGAAATAATGATTTATATACCTCAGAATCTCCTGAGGGTTCATCCGATAATGCCAATATAAAGAATTTAGAAGTAGACCCCTTGCTCTGGGATTCTTACCAACACTTTCAATCCTTCTGTGATAATATTGCTATTTCTCTTAGATCAACTACACTTGCTAAATGTTTTTTTAATCAAGTCAAGAAAGACCAGGATAAAATTGCCATCTCCTTGGATGACAATCATAGTTCCCATGAGAGGATTATTCCTTCTCGTTTTTCCCCCAATTCTCAATGATTATAGCAGCTTGGAACATCAGAGGATTAGGATCTAGTGCTAAATCTAGAGCTGTACGTAATTTAACAAGATACAACAAATGTGATCTAATCATCATAACTGAAACCAAAAAGGAATCCTTCTCTCAAGGTTCCCTTAGATCACTAAGGGGTAGGAAAATTACCTCTTAGTCATACCTGCCCTCTATTGGAGCATCAGGAGACATATTGATTGGTTGGGATGGCAATAATTTTGACATAAAAGCTCAGTTATCTGGCACCTATAGCCTGTCCTTACATTTTAAAACTTATGAAGATGGATTTGAATGGTGGCTTACAGGGTTTATGGACCTTGTGATGCACATCTTTAGCCTGATTTTCTAGAGGAACTTCGTACCCTCAGTCAGGTGGTTAACAATAATTGGGTTATTGGAGGGGACTTTAATCTTATTAGATTCACCTACGAACACTCCTCCAGACCTAGGATCACTGGGCATATGAAAACCTTTAATGACTTTATTAACAGTAACTATTTGGTGGATCTCTCTCCTAATAATTACTCATTTACTTGGTCAAATTTCCAAAAACACCCAACTATGGTCAAACTTGACCATTTTCTCATCTCTTCTTACTGGTCAGCAAAATTCCCACATGGCTTCTGTATTGGCAAGGCCAGAGTAGCCTCCGACCGAGTTACTATTATTCTAGACATAGCTATGCTAGACTAGGGCCCCTCTCCCTTTAGATTTTACAAATCTTGGCCCCTTATTGCTGGTTGTGAGGCATTTATCCAGGACTGTTGGCATAAATCCATAGGTCTTTGCTCCACCTCTTCCCCCTTGGCTGGTGTAGACACCCCGATTTTGAAGTCACTTGGCAACAGGCTCCTCTGGATGATGCTCTGGTTGCGACCACCAAAACCCTAGCCTACATAAGCCCAATCAGACCCACAATAACCCACCTGACCTAATTAAACCTGAAATCCAACAAATCAACCTAAGCCCACTTAATCCAATCAAAATCCACTTAAAAATCCAATAAAACCCTAATTTAACAAATAAAACCC
>JAMKQA010006939.1:0-47248 GCA_024699735.1 Posidonia australis
AATATAATAATATTTACACTCAACAACTTTGTTCTGTTGAGATACATGTGGACATAAGATTTGATGTAAGATATCCAAAGATGCACAAAATTCAACAATCACAGACTGAACATACTCCAACACATTATCCACATAAAACAAGTAAGTAGAAGTAGAAAACTAAATTTTTATTTCTTTAAAAAATTTCTTGATTACAAATGCCACATATGCCCTATTGTTAAGCAAGCACGCTTTAAGTCTAAGAGTAACCATCAATAAAAACAATATAATAACAAAACCAATGATACGACGATAGGAAGTACGACAATGCTTTCCTAACTAACAAAACTCATACTCAAAAAGCCTCAAGCAACAATCAAGATAATACTTGCTGAAATTTATTAAAACAAAGACCAATAGGACATTGACCACCAATTGCAATAAAACCAAATATAAGATAATCGAGTCAAGTGAAAAGATCACGAATACCTAACATATGGTTTGTAGCTCTGAATGTATAATCTTAGTGTCCTTAGAGGCTAGAAATGCACCAATTGTAATGGTGGTGGCATAAGAAACAATGGTAGAAGCCTGATTGGCCTAGAACTGAAGGAATCGAGCATACTCAGATGGTGAAACAATGACTACCTCAGTAGTGACTACATCCTCTAGGATATTGTCTATAGTAGTAATATTTTCAGCCTAAGTAGATTTCCAAACTTCTCCCAGTATTTCTCAACAATATGATCGATTTAGCCACAAAAATTAAAAAACTGAAAACCACTACTGAAAAAATAATAGTATTATTATTTACCACAAGATCTTGATCTAATGCTTATAATCCCATGTTATGTCATTTTAACAAAATGAGATAGGATGTAAGAGAAGTCGTTCCTATATATACGTACATATATATATATATAAAGAGAGTTAATATCTGGTAAGGCCCGTCCTTTCTTTTAGATGGTAAGATCCTTAATCCTATCCATCAATTATAAAGATCATCTATAGATTTGATTTTGATCAAAACCAAAAATTACTTTAAAAACCACCAAAAATTTAAATTTTAAATTTTCAAATCCCTCCCACCATCTTATTATTAAAACCCATTCTCGTTCCCTCATTAGGAAAAAAAACCTCACACCCGCCCCCCCCACCCCGTTCGTCGTTGCCACTATCCTCACTCCTTGCCCCCCCTCGCCACGCAATCCTCCTCCCTCACGTTACCTTCCTCCCCACGACACCCTCCCCGACCCGATGCATCTTCACCACAGTATAGTTTCTCACCCGATGCCATCCCCTCCTTCACGCCTTAACATAGTCACCAAACCGACGCCCCCTTATACAGTCCCCCGACACCCTTCCTCTTGCCATGCAGTCTTCCTCCCTTGATGCACCCTCGCCATAGCTCTGCTCCCACCCCCCAAGACGTCCTTCTCGACTCAAAACCCCCTCAACACAACGCAGTCCCCTGACCTGACACCTTTCCCTCCCTCACACCCTAGCATAGTCCCTAAACCCGACACGCCCCATGCAATCCTTCAACACCCTCCCCTCCCGCCATCCTTCAACACCCCCCCTAACCTCAGACGCCCTCCTCTTCCTCACCCCACTATCCTCCTCCCGTCACCCATCTCCCTCTCCCTCGCACCACATAGCACATACCCTCACCCCTACCCCCAACCCCAGATGCCCTCCTCACAGCACAACCACCCTTCCCTCCCCCCACCTGCTCCTCCCTCCTCCATTCCACTTTTTTCCTTCAACTGTGGATAGTGGATGGGGAGGAGAAATAAGATCTATTTTATTTTTTTTATTTGTTTTAGTAACACTAAAACAAAAACAAGGTATTATAAAATTAAAATTGCAACTAAATTAAAACAAGAAAAAATAGTAAAACCAAAACAAAAACAAAGAAGTATGAAATTGAAACTGAAACTAAAAATAAAAAATTAAAACGTAACTAATAAAAAAACAGATCTTACCATATAAGAAGGGATATTAAAGTGTAATGGGATATTAATGTGATTCAATTAACATAAAAAACTATCAATAAATGAAAATGAAGGGAAAATGAAAATTCACAAAACTACCATTACAACATAGATAGTTTTGCTATTTAAAAATCTAGATTTAAACTTAAACATCATATGTGATTTTGATGATAGATGATCAAAGTCCTTACCAAAAAAAGTAAGAAAAAGTCTTACTTGATAATTTGCCTATATATATATATATATATATATATAACTACATTCTTAGTAATAGAACAACTATCCTTTTTCTTTATTCATTCTTACAACCATCAATCCTAATAATGCCATATATGGAACACATTTGGCATTCAGATCTACAAATTGATCTCTAAGATTTTTTATCATATATGATGCATAACTATATTTTTTTAAGCAATGGTCAAAATGTCATTTAATATATACCCAAGCCATAAAGGGAGCATTGTTTTTTAACATTAATGAATTTTGGTTACCTTGACTCATAAATGTTGCCATACATGATTACATTTCTTTGCCAATAGAATATGTAGACAAAAAAATTTGAAAGATGACAGCAAAAAATTCTTCTCTGCTGCAGCTACCAATCTATTAAATGCCAGACAGTAAAGATCAGCCAACAACACAGTCTTAAATGATTTTGAGGATCCCATATTATTAAGTTTTAATGTTAATTAGTGTGACATTAATAATATAAATATGATGAACAGCACTTTGAATTATCAGTAGTCAAGACAATATCATGTTCTGGACTCTGAATCCAAACTAAGCCACCATTCTTGAGAACTCACTGAGCTATGGGGAGGAAGGTGGCTAGAACAATTACCTCAGAGATATAGATTGGAACCAGAACTGTGTTCACACCAATACCAAGACCGACAAGAAATCTTCCCAAAAGCATTTCGTCCAAAGAAGTTGCTTGTGCACTGAACCATGCAAAAACTTTTATTCTATAATTATAATAGGTCTTTCAAGATGTCCTAATAATTAAAACATGAAATAAGATATTAGTGATCATACGTTTTATATATTTAGAAATGCTATACATCAGAATTGAGAGGTGAAACAATATGATGGAGTCATGGAAATCAAGATAAATATTGATACTAGGCTAAGCCCCAAATCGATATTGAGTTCCATATCTTGTTAATCTCGCAAGCATAATTGTAGTAAATACCTCAAAAAAGCCCCAATGATAAGTGGTATAGTATCCATCTGGAGTGTACGACGGCAGCCAAATCTGTCGATGAGTGATCCAACACCGATGCTCCCAACAAATGCCCCAGCTATGAATATGCTCACAACAAGGCCTTCAAGAAATGAATTGCCTTCAAACATGAGCTCTTGAGCAATGGATATTATTGGACCATTCATTACCCTGCAGATAAACAGTACAGTGAAAGATTCTGTAATGATATATAAAATCATTGATTGCTGAGAAACAAGTATCCAAGTAAAGTAAAAATTTAAGAAAAGAAACAAGCATAAAAGTATATACAGTAAGCTTATATAAATCATAAGGAAACTATTGTAAAAGGAAAGAGGAAAAAATGTCAACACTTATTCAGGAGATTAACCCTGAGATTACCTTCTCCAAAAGCAACACACTGAGGTCATATTATTCAATCAAAGATTCCCTTTTAACAGAATACACATTAAATTTTTGGCTCAATCTTTAAGAAAAAAAAGAGTCAAACTGAGTAGAACCTAGTCAGCCATTATCATGGGTCGTCTGTTCTGATCAATAGTAAATCAAAGTGGTACATAAGATGATAAAGAACTACCAAATGAAAAACAGTGATATGTTGAGATGGTCTGATGACATTAAGCATGATGTCAATGATTGTTACCCGATGACATCGAGATTTATGTGAGTTTTGCATATGCATTAACATATTATGAAACCCCCTATTCTTCTTTCATATTGACTACATAATTTAACCAGATGAGATTGATGGAAGACCACTTTGAAAACCCTAGGTTCGCAACGTAGTCATGTTGGTTTCTGAGACAAAAGCAAGAAGTCGTCAACCTAAAAGGTTCTACATAATGAAGACCCATGTTGTAGATTTTAAGTATTTAACAAACCGAACGATCATGTCCAAAAGCTCCTGAAAACCACTTCAAGATGACATGTGGTTCCTTCAAGAATATGCACTGTTTGATATACCAATCATATGGCAGAGAAAGAAATGGATCTTAATTGGGAACAGGATTTGTAGGGAGGTAAGAGATCTTAATGCAGTTGTCGTTCCAATCGATAAATGCATCAAAGATGATGCACTTCCTCACTTTCTTGTGGATGGCACCAACAGGACATTCTCAACACCTACCTTCCAGATTGAAAAGGTTTAGAGAAAGTATCATAGAAAAAGTTGATCTATGTAGCATGAAGGTGTTGTTATTGGTATCATTCTAACCAACTACCGTTGAGAAAGAGGTAAAACACATGAAGAGCTAACTCTGACTGAAAAATAGATTTGTAAGCTTTGGCAACTCAGCCCACAGTAAGCTGCAAGTTTGCATCCATGACAGGTTATCCTTACACAATGCAAACAGAACATGCCCAAGCCAAACAAGAAACAAACATGCTTTCCCAACACTAGACCTTCAACATGGTACTTGAAGTGTCAATTCAATATCTATTGAACAAATGTCCTGCATTATTATGTCCATAATACTATTTAGTTATATTTAATCACCTCCATTCATGTCGTTGAAGTCATCAAACCAAGTTAGATCCTTAATCAACGATATTTGCCACTACATAGTGTTGGGATCGAATTTCACCAATCATTTGCAAAAGCATAAAAGAACAAGCACAAACATGGAAGATTGACACAAAGAAATACATGGAAACCCATACAAGAAAACTAGGGAACAAGAACAAGAGAGAGAATCAACTATACAACAAGATTTACATAGAGATCTTGGCCTTAACCCATAAGTTTCACTCTAACTCCACCTTTCTCTCAACTTTTCCTCTCACCATTAAAGCACAAGCCCACCCTCAAAGGAAGTATTGCATAAGTATAAATAGTATGAATCCTAAAAGTTTAGGATCCATTAACCTAATTGTATATAACTAAAGTCAACCTCATTAGACCAATATGATATAGAACTACACTAATCCGAGACATACACTAACAATCTCCACCTTGGCTCACATCTGGTGCCATTGAACCCTCTAGATGGTTGCTGACATCTCCAAACTGCTAAACCACAGCTCTACTTGCATTGTTGTCGTGCACATACAAATTCCATCTGCACCTTTCGAGTCAACAAATAACCATTCATCTGCATCCTTTCTTATGGGTCAGCGAAAAACCCATCTACACTTTCCAGATAGGTAGAAAACCTTCCACTGCAGCCATTGTCATGGACCTGCAATGAGCTCATCTATGCTTTCTAGGTAAGCAAAAAACTATTCCACTGTATCCATTGTCATGGACCTACAACGAGCCCATTTGCACTTCATGGGTCCACTGAAAAACCCTCCATCTCAACTCACCATAGTTGATGCACCATGATGCTGACTTAATCTGAACATCTAAAATTCTTGAAACTATTGCTAGTCGTTTGGCTTTCACATGCTCAAATCTGGATCAAATACACCATAGTCATCAATCTTCAAAGAAGAACCATACTGATATATACTTTCAGCCCAATCTGTGTCTAATCTTGATGATAAATCTGTTCATCATCTCCAGAATGTCTGTAAACATAGGGATCAACCATTGAATCACTCAATTCCACCTTGATTGCTCGATCTATTGCTGAATTAATATAAATTGTCAAATATTCATGAACAACAAGCCCAAAGCAACTAGCATTGTCTCCTATCTTCGCGTATGGCAGATAGTTCTCTCCATTATTGTCTTGAATTCAAAATAAATAACCGATTCACCAAATAGCCAACAGCTTCCTATCTTTCTCTCTCATTATTTTTTGAATTTTCAAACTCAAGCCTTCTCCGTCCATATCTCAACATCATGACTTTTCCTTTTCAAGCCCAAAACTACCAACCAATCTTTCTTTTGAAATTTAAAAAACTTTAAAATTAATACTTTCACATACTGTCAATGCAAGCTTATTACCTTGTAGCATGTATTTGCATACTCTGGTCACCATTAAATCATCACAAGTTTAATTGGCCAGCCACTTTCATCGGATCTTCTATCAATCATCATAACAAAGTTTCTTGTTGTACCTTTAATCAAGCATTAGAATGATATATTAGAATCCATTTAAAAAATTTATGAAAATTATAATGACAAATATAAGAGAAAAGGAAAACACTTCCCTATTTTCTTAATCTTGATAATTTGATGTTTCTCCAATAATAAACAAATAGTTATCTTTGGTGATCTCCATCATTAATCAACTTTTGCACGTGATTTCTATTTCTTCTTGAGCGACACTTCCATCGACATTGATCTTCATCATCATAGACATCATTTTACACATCGTTGTTGTGTTTGTTAGTCCCATTGAACTGTCAATTCTAGTACCAATTGTTGGGATCGAATTTCAACGATCATTTGCAGAAGCGTCAAAGAGTAAGCACACACATAGAAGATTAGAACAAAGATATACGAGGAAACATATACTAGAAAAACCACAAAGCAAGAATGAGAGAGTGAATCCACTATAATATAGGATTTACATAGATCTTGGGCTCAATCCCATGAGCCTCAGTCTAACTCCACCTTTCTCTCAACTTTTCCTCTCACCATTAAAGCACAAGCACACTCTCAAAGGAAGTATTACATGAGTATAAATAATATGAATCCTAAAAGCCTAGGATCCATTAACCCAATTACATATAACTCATATATTTATCTAATGAGAGTCCACCTCACTAGACCAATATGATATAGAACCACACTAGATCCAAGACATACTCCAACACATAGTGACCACCAACATGCCCATCAGCAAGCAAAAAGCATTGTCAATAAAAAAAATTCTTGCCATCAGCCCAGTTGCAAATGTTCGACATACTTTAGAAATTGGAATTCACTTAGTAATTGACCAAGATTTGCAATTAGGCATGATCTCCATGGATCGATTTTTCTAGATATTGTTTACAACTGGAAGACTACAGATTCCTTCCTTCGGCGCCCTTTACAAGGACAAGCTACATAGGGCATCATCTTCTTTATATGTTTAATCTGCAAACTTTACAAGCACTCGACTTGCACAATGTAAGGGTATATGAAGGTTGTCATAGTTTGTTTCATTTCCTTTTTCCATATATATGTAAAGAAAGCATGTCATCTTGGTAAAGTTGATATCTATCTGTCTGTCTGTCTGTCTGTCTGTCTGTCTGTCTATCTATCTATCTATAGATGAAAGAACAGAAAGGAAGAATGGAAAGACGGCCCACCCAATGTGATATCCGAAGAGGAAATTGGCCATAGAAGCAGTGAATACATGAGGGAAAGCAGGAAGCCAACCCAAGTCCAATCCTCCTCCTCCTCCTCCATCACCACCAGCACAAGCATCGTCGGAAGCCGGAAGAGCAGCAACCTCCTTGCTAGAGTCCGCACCTGATCGACCGACAAGACAAGCAAAGCAAAAGAGAAATAAAAAAATAAGAACTTTACAGAAGCTGAAGCTTAGCTAGCTAGCCTTGGAATCGAAGAAGGGCGTTTGCTTAGTTTACTCACGGTCGTGGCCGTGGTTGCTACGGCATGCAATGGCAAACCGGGGTCTGAGAGGGGTTCCGGGGTTGGTGACGGGAAGACCGAGGGCACAGCGGCGGCGATGAAGAATCGCGCTCGCGCTTTTCCGGGGGCATTGAGGAGGAGGAGGAGGAGGAGGCGGTGGTGGATGCCGTCGGGTACGCACCATCGGGTCGTGGATGATGAAACATAAACCAGCATTTCGAACTCCAACTGAACTACAACAGAATAGAAGAAACAAGAATAGCGGTCCACAACAGAATAGAAGGAAGAAGAAGATCACTGGCACACGTACTCTCGTCGAGCCACCCAACATCCTGGTCGTCTTTGTTTTTTTCCAAAATAAAAAAGCATGATCACTTGGGCAATGAGTAACGCTTCTCCACTCACTTGGGAAAATTTTATTCAACGATGCCATTTGGTAACGGTGCAAAACGGATTATTTTCATGGGATTGTTATCAGCCGCTGCGAGACTAGTGGTGGAAAACAGATCGGTTCGGTTAGTCCAGTCTAAAATATAGGCAGCCCACTTGAGTCTAGACTGGACCAGATCGAGCAGCTCTATTGGACGGGTCGAGTCGGGCAACTTGATGATAACATTTCTTCAATCCGGTATGGCCCATGGCCCACTTGGTGGGCTAGGTTGCGAGTCTGGTGGACTAAGACTGGTCGCATCGGTTTATTAGATCGTTTAATTTTAAAAATAATTAAAAAAATTTATTAATAAAAAAATTATGCGTGAAAAAATAAAAATTACATAATAATTTAAAAAAATACATAATTATTTTTTATACATAAATTTTACAATTTTACACTTTTACTTATTAGTAGAGTCTGTTCTGGTCCTTTCGTTGATGTTGACGCTACATCGTTGTATTCTGATTCTTCGTTCAAACTCAATCCTTGAAGATGATCAACCGTACCATACCAGTTTTTTAAACATATGGAGGCTTCTACAGACTTTTCAGATAATCTACATCTTCTATAACTTAATACTCTTTTTCCTGCAAAAAATGCAAATTCTGACGCTATAATTGACGTCAGAATCATTAATAAATCTTTTAGCATTTTTGAAACTATAAGAAATTTAATTGTTGTACTAGACCACCTGTAACACCTGTAAATTTCATTTTGTAATTATTTACATTTTAATAAATTTATTCCTAAACAAGTATTATTGTTCCGAGGCCTGTTGTGTGGTTTTGTGTTTTTGGACTTGTGCCTGGTGGACTGGCTTCTGTTGCGTATCCCTGTGCGTGGTTTGGCATTGTGCATGTAGGGCCCGGGTATGGTCTGTGTGGGTCACGCGTTGTAGGCTGGTTGGTGGTTGTGTCTTTGATGCGAGGAGTTGTTGGCTTGCGTGGTGCGTCTAGTGGTTGAGATTCATAGGTGTGCATGTGCAGCGACTCCCCTCTCCTAGCGTATATAACGCATGCATGGGGCGAGACTTCCCAACACACCTCCCTCTCTTCTCCTCCTCGTTGACTTCTCCATCCCTGTTTTTCCAGTGGCGACCGAGCAGTGCGGGACACCAAGGCCTGACCGAGCCTCCTCTCCTTCCTTCCTTTTTCCCCCTCACTCCTTCTCTTTCTTCTTCTTCATACCTCCTTCCCGTTTGTGTTGGTGGGTGCGGGTGAGGAACAGAGAGAGAGCCCGAGAGTGGGAGAACGGAAGGCGGAGGTGTGCGGCGACTCATGACGGTGTGTGGAGCTCGGGTGGTGTGCCTCTGTGGTCGTGTGAGCCTCGAGGAGGGATGAGATTATCGAGTCGATCGGAGGATCGTCGGCGTACGTTTCTCAAGTACGCATCTCCAACTCCAATATTAGAGAGCATGAAATTGGTAGAAATTGATAGGATTACATGAAATCTAGGTAAATTTACATCCCTAGAATTTATTATAATTTTATGAGAATTATGGTGAATTTATGGGAATTTATGCCGGTGGTTGTGTTTTGGATCGTTTTGACCCTCCTGTCTTTGTGATTTTATATCTTGATGCATAGTGAATGGATTTTGGTTTTGTTTGTTGGGATTTAGAGTAGACTCGAGGGTCTATATCTTAAGTTTTATGCAAGATTTTTGGTATTGATTTTGGGGGTCCGATCGTCAGTCCCAATTGGATGATTTTGAACAGTAGGGTTGGGTCGTTTTTCTGTTTTTCGCAGAATTCAACATATCAAACGAATTTTGTATGCCGTTTTTCTGTCAAATTAGGTCCTCTAATCGAAATGCGATCGTCCAATTTTGGACAGTCGACCGAATCGGTGAATTTTGGTCGATCGAATCATTTTTGATATACTGATTTTAGCCAGAGTATTGACTGTTGACTTGATTCGGTCGATCGACCCAAATCGATCAACCGAATCAAAGATTTTCGACATACCTAATCTCATTTTCAGCATGCCAAATCTAGGGCTAAATGCTTTTATAAACGTGATTTTTGAGAATTTTCCGGATCAGTTTGTATTGTCCCTTAAGATGGAATTGTGGACCATCAGTGGTAGTCCCTTGGGACACCTGATGTGTCGTTTTGCCGCAGTTTTGGAAGGATTTTCAAAGATATAAAATGGTTTTGAAAATGATTTCAAATAAATGAGTTGGAAGATTTGGAAAATGATTTTCTTAGTTTTCTGTGTGAGGGCTAAAACAGTGTGGGATCGTGTCGTCGGGACTAGGGAATATGTCGACATTCTTGGGTGGTCGGTCGCAGCTCCTTAGTTGAGGTCGGGAGTTGAGATACTTAAAGCTGAGGGATATCAGGTTTTAGAGATATGATACTCCTTGACTGTCATCTCAAAGCTAGGGTTGTGGTCTGTAGGTTGAGGTGTCTTGTGGTATAATAGGGAAGTATGATACTCCTGCTGTAGTTGTGAGCACTGAAACTCAGATGTTGTCAAGTGTGGAGGTACGATACTTCCTCCTGAGCATCGTGTGTGGAGGACACCGTGAAGAGGCGGACCCCGTGGTGGTTAGTGCAGGTGGACACGTGTCCCATAACTAGTAGCGTCTTGGGAGACAAAAGAACCTTTCCATGAGGGGTTAGCTTTGTGAGGGTTCTCCATATAAGGAGAATCGCGAGACAGTGATCCCTCCTATACATGGTGGCTTCACCGTGGCAATGTAGAACGCCGGGGTTGATCTTCGGTTGACTGCTTGTGGTCAGAGTTTGATTGCCTGGCGTCAGACTTTCCGACTTACAACGTGTACTTTTGGACCATTAAAGACTTTTGCTTGTGGTTTTAGGCTAGTAGATGCCCTTTTGTGATTTTGACAGGTGTGAATCTGGTTTGTGAGGTTTTGAGAAGATGGTTTGCAAAATGCATTTAAAACAAAATTAATCATAGTTTTGTTTTCCAATGTTTTCCGTGGGGTGTGTGTTAGGTAACTTTTGTCACTCATGCTTTTCCTTGTGGTTTTGGTTTACAAGTGTAAACATGTGGTTGTTTAGCATAGTGCATATAGTCTTGAATCTTCACTGTTAGAAAAACAGTAAATCGCGAGGACACTAAGTCCTCCCAATGTCCTCACTAATGATGTTTGCGAAGACATTGTGAAGACAATAAGTCCTCACTATATGCATCATCGTCAAATTTCAATTGCGAGTAAATTTCCTAGCAAAATCCTCGTAAAAAATTTTACAAGGACAAAAAGTCCTCGTTATGTCCTCGCTATTAGTCGTAATTTCCTCGCAATGTCTACGCTATGTTATCACAAAAATTTTAAAAAAAATAAAAAAAAATAATTGCGAGGGCTTAACGAGAAAAATGTCTTCGTTAAGTCCTCGCAAAAAAAATTGTATTAGATACGTATTTCATATCAACAATGTAATAAAATTAAAATCACAAAAATGAAGACAAAAGGATTGAAGAGAACACCATGCAGATTTTTAAAAGGAAACACATAATAAACAACGTTCCATGATTCTTGTACAAATGTAGCTTGTTTATGAACTAGTCCAACAAAGTGTGGTTTTACTAGTGCTTTCTTACTAGGTATTCCAAAAAATGAAAATCCCCCAAAGAACAGCACAGCAACCTCTAGTGGGAAAAAAGAAAATTTTCAGGTTAATATATTTCGGGGCAATACAAAAGATAGGAACTAGTACTCGAGATCTCTAGAAGATACTTATACCGTAAAGGGTGTGTAGAGAGAAAAGGAGTGATGAGAGTACAGACAACAAGTCATCACCAAACTATATAGTAAATGACAGCTAATTGTATCAGAAAATCTGCAGTGCGTGAACGTAGGGGTTCTCATCAGTTGCATTTGAATCCTTTGCATATGGACAGTACTATGATAAGGATCAAAGCAATGATGATAGCCAAAACAATAAGCTTTATCTTCATATTTTGCAGCTACATCTTCCTCCTCATCTTTGTACCCTGCTGCTTGAAATCTTGTGCCGCAAGAAATCCAATTTACGGAAAAAACCAACACATCAAGGGAGCTCAATAAAATGTCTAGGAAGCTCGATGATTTTGTGTTTAGATAAAAGAGGAAAAAATTCTACTCAGAGATACAATAAATTCATCATACAGCAAGCTCAATTTTCAAAACCTGCAGTGGGAAATATCTAGCAAAAGCAGAGTGCAGACTGCTTTATGAAACCTATACTAGATAGCTTTTTAGTTATTATAGGTTTAAATAGTTGAGTTAGAATATCTAACAAAACAATACAAACTAAGTAGAGCTAAATCATGCACTAGACCTGTGAACGGAGATTCTCTGTTTTATCTACAAGCAGTTCAATTTTTTCCCCCACGATCAAGAACCTACATGGTTTGGCAGAGATCAACACAAACAACATGAAAAGTCAATTGACTATGATCAAGCCTGAGTTCCAAATGAGAAAAAATCTATGGAGTAATTGCTATTTTACTGAATGAAATGAGCTTAAAGTTACAATAATAAGAATGTTCCAGTAGGATGGGGGCCAAAATCATTACCTTTTCTATGTTTTCCATCATAACTCCTTTAACCTCTGAAACCTGAGCTTTCACTTTTGCAAGCTTGCTGATCTCCTCTGGATGATCCACACAATACTGCATATGCTCCTTGAGTTTTGACCTGAATCATGAATGGCGTTTGAGATTTCTAAATCACATCAAGGAATTACAGCATCTTTATGACCATACTCAAATTCCCGAGGCTATTGGCAACAGCAGTAGCAGCCTTCCCTCCACCATATCTTTTGTTGAAGTCTTCCTTAACCCTCTCCAAAAATGCAATGGGTACTTGCCTCCCAACCGACTCAACGGCGACAACACAATAAGCTGCGTATTCCAGTAATACAAAACTTCAGTGAAGATAAAACAGGGATGCTTGATAAGGCTTGCATTCCATTAGAGAGAAAAAAATGGTGAATACAGTAATATCCTACTTCAAGTTAGCTAGGATTTCTACTGCGTATGCTGACCCCTTAGTAATATTCACTGTTCTTGAAGTTAAACTTGTGTAACATCATGAGCCTTGGTTGGGCACTTAGTTTACTTGAATGTGGTTAAGAGCTGGATGCCCATACGATCATGAACCTCATCTATAGATTGTGATTAGGCCATATTCTGAGGTGTTCGATTGTAAAAAGGAGAGGTAACGAACATATTGAAATATTGTAATGGTTGTCAGCCACAATAAAAACACAATAATATGAACCTCATCTATCGTATTGTGAATATGAGTACTTTAGAAAGTAACGATACCCATCCAGCATTTGCAAAAGGAAAGGGGAAAAAAACACAATATGAAATTATGAACTTAATTTTTTTTATTTTAAATTTTGGATAAGGTGGGTACTAGAAAGAACCAGGAAATCAATACCCCTGAATATAGAAATACATCAAAAGAGGACAAAAGAAAGCCCAAGTGAGAAAAAAACTAGAGATACAGAAACAAAACAAAACAAAGCAAAGCAGTTAATAATCGTCGAAATGATATTGCACATCATATATTCTTAATTAAACAAAGCCAAATCACGCAGAAACTAATAGCAAATACAGAAAAATCGTATACTAGTAACTTATTATTATTATTATTATTACGCTTTTATATTTGTGATAACAATAAGAAGGAACCCAATCACCTGTCCTATCTCCTCAGATCTACAAATAAAAAAGGCTTCTCTAACCAGCTTCTACCAAAAACAAGATCTAGCAGTCTCCACCCCAGATCCACCACCACCACCCCATCGACCGAAACAAAACCAGAACCAAAAAGATAGGGAGGTGGGAAGGAAGGACAGGACTCAACTGTAGCCTTCCTCGACGAGGTAGTTGAAGGTGTGGTCATCGCAGTTGTAGGTGAACTTGTTGTTGGACGCCGGGAGCTTCTGGAGGCACTGCGACGCGATGCCCGTGAAGTTCCCGGTGAATTCCGTATACTCCGCCAGGATCACCGTCCCCCTCGCCACAAAGCTGTAGATTAGCGACTGCTGCCCCATCGCCCAAAATCCCTAACCCTAGATTTCTCCCCTCTCTCCCTCTCCCTCTCCCTCTCCCTCTCTCCCTCTCTCCCTCTCTCTCTATTTCTTTCCCCCACAATTTTGGGATCGGAGTTCGTGAAAACGGAGCAGGGTAGTCCATTCCTTCCCCTCTTGCCTGTTTTCTCCGCTCTATTTCCCTTGCAAGGGCAAAATGGGAATATCCGATGGTGATTATTGTACGTACGTATTAATTACTTTCTTAGACGAGAAGATTTGGACTGAGTATATTTCTACGCGAGCAATAAAAGCAAGGTTGAGATAAAAAATGTCGTATTCGAGGAATATATATATCCATCTGTATAGTTGGTGGCTGGAAAGGAACATTCTCACCCTTCCGACTCCACAATGTAATTGTATATTTTTTTTCCCTGTACTGTGTTTTTTTTTAATTCAAAGCAAAGGGTACATATCTGTAGTCTGTACTTTGTTATCAATGAACCTAAAGAGTCCTTTGCCTCTGTCATTTGACATGTCCACAAAACTACTGATTTCAACAACAAAAAAAGAAAAAAGCCTTGAATGCCTTCCGTTTCCGGAGTTGGCATTTATGATTGAGGAAATTCATCTGCTGTTGCATGGGACCGCTTGTCAACCTCCAATCAACGTTTGAATGGTGATGACTCGGTCAAGCAGAACTACAAACAAAGATAATAAAATCTTATTACAATTAGAACTCCAATCGTAATTATAAATAATATTTAATTTTAATAATTAAAAAATAATATCATTCATAACTATAAATAGAAGAAATACATGACAAACGAAAAGATAAAATATACTTAAATATCTCCAGATAATAATCTAAGATATAATATCTATAAAATGTCACGAGATAATATTCTAAGATATAATACCTCTAAAATATTACTATACTATTCTCGTCATTTTCTCTTACTGAGGAGAACTTGATTCTAACAAGTTATGTTATGATATTACTTGAATAGATTCTCGAAAATAACAATGAAAGTTGAAGTTGGAAAAAAAAATCTGCATAGATATCTAGAGAAAATTAAAGGTAACTCAGTTAAGTAACAATTTTTTACATTAAAAACTATATTTATATAGAAATTAGGCGATAAAGCTAATATAAATAGATCTAATGATATATTAACGAGAACATGGAAAGACTTAGTAAGTCTAGCATTAAGGCCTTGAAATAGGTGACATGGATACCATTTATAAAATAAACATAATATTACAAGATATGCAAGGAATCTTTTATTCTTGTGATGTAAGTTTGCATCTATACAGTATATGTTAGTTAACGCAAATTTTATTTGATATGTGAATTCTTCAGATGTTGGGTAGACGACAAGATGAACTTTGTAGGATCATTTTTAGGTAGATATAAATTTGGATTAAAGAAATTATGTGGTACAATGTTGAGAGCAATATCCATGGGATCGTTAATTGACCAATTTGAAGTATGCGACAATTGAAATTTTTTAATTCTCTTGTTGTTTACCTCTATGTCATTCTTAAGATTTAAATTTATGGATAATAGTAGCTCAGAAAACACAGTGAAAAAAAGAAAGACTGCTATACTTGGAAAGTGAAATAAAAGACAAAAACAAAAACATTATATTATTGTGATGATTCTGCATTGAAAATTTGAGACACTAGAATTAACTTCTTAATATCAAGTTTTTGATGAGATTTGTTTATAATTGTAAGTAAAGGATCTGATTGCTTGAATGTGAAAGATTTACAAATATTTGACTTTAATTTCACAGGAAGCAACTTGAATGGCTTGCCTTGAGATTTACAAAGATATGTGTTATTTTGCATACTGTGGTAAATTACATTTCTTGAAGTCATGGAAAACCAAAAAGAATATGACCAATATTTATTGGAAGAACATCACACCAAATATGTACAAGGTAGTCACCCATTTGGATATGAATAAGGCATCTCTCAAAAATCAAAAGAGTAGTGTCATCAATTCAAGGAATTTGGAATGGATGAGCGTGAAGCTCAAATATCAAATTCATTCTAGCAATAGTAATTTTAAACACAACATTTAAAGATCTAACATCATTGATGATAATTTTACAAACTTTAGTTGTAACGTTCCTATTGCATTACATAATAGTATCAATATTACCCAATTATCTATATCAAGTAACTATGAAAACTAAGATTAAAATGAAAATTACAATTATCTACCTTTACCTAGAACCACGGTGTGCGGTTATGTGACTCTTAACTTATGCATCAAAACTGGCTTGCACTTCTCAATTGTACTTAGAAGCAAAAACATACAAATACGCATGAGTGATATCAATGCCACGTAGTAGACACCCTACAAAAATTGAGATCGGAAATCACTAAGCTAAAGACATACTAGATCATGTCTTTTCAAATCATTGTTATCATTCTATTTGAAATTTTATGCATCTTTAAAAATCACTTTTATGTATTCTAGAAAGTCAAATCTCGGCTAGAATCTAACTTAAATCACTAGCCAAATCATAGTTCAAAACCACAAATCAAATCACAACTAGAATCTAACTTAAACCGCAAGCTAAACTATAACTAGAATTTGACTTAAAATCACAAGCCAAACCACAACTCGATTCTTACTCAAAACCACGTATACATATAATGTAAAAATTTGTCGAGTCACCTGTGGCCACAGGCCTTTGATTAATTACAAGCAGTTGGCAAGGCTCCCACCTCGACCCCATTGCACTACCGTAGTGAATTATCCTGTGCAGAAGTCCAACCGTCCTGACTATAGCCTCTTTTTTTTTTTTATCATATCACATAGTATTAGCTACATCCTCACGATGTCCCTTGGTACTCGAGCACCTAGAGACTCGAACTCTAGACCCAACCAGTATCGACATTAAGGGTAATCTAGGTCTTTCATATCCCGGACCTTGTAGTACCACAGTCACAGTCACGAGACTCCATCCCTTTCTTTGTTGGTACGGTTTTTTAGCTACGTGGTTCCTACTAAAACTATGGAAAACTATTTTCAAAGATATGCATTTCCTTTAAAAATCTCTTTTAAAACATTTATCACATAAATAATTTCTCATATCATTTCCTTTACAGAAATCAAATATTCCTTTCTCAAAACCTCCTATAACTTAAGAAAATACTGCAGAAAGTTTCAGACTTGTGTAGATCGTGCCGGTCAGTCGCGTAAGGATCCCTCGCTGATTCCTCTCGCCACCAGACTGCGATACCTAGTTGTGCTTCCAGGTTGCACACAAAACTCGCACTAGTTGGTCACACCTACCAGTCATAGAAAGCAAGAAAACAAAATGTTAGAAGCCAATTGAAAAATCCTCGTAAAACTTCGACAATTCATAGAAAAATCCTAGATTCACTACCCGATACTTAGAGCAAGCCAATCTACATATTTCTACGATTTACACCAAATTAGAGGAGAGAAATGGGAAAGAGATATGTAGTCTCAGTTTTGTTGGTGTTCCTTTCCTTCTCTGATGAGCTTTCCGACGTCTTCACTCCTCCAACAACCGATCCTCTTCTAGAACAGGCTCCCATCCTCACACTCTCTCTTTCTCTCTCACATTCTCTACTATCTTTCTTGGCTTAACTACTCGACAGGGGGGGTTGCCGGGTGTTTTTATACACCCTCTGTCGTCGACAACCACTCGGAAATTCCAGGTGGATGGCATGGCAGAGCGAGGTGAGGGGCAGTGCAGGGCATGGCGTTGTTAGGTGGTGGAGTCGACGCGATGATATTATGATGAATACTGTATTCTTTTTGACATTTGTGGTATTTAATATATTGTGTATTGTGTGCTAGCTATTTGTGTCACCTATGTTTACCTGTAAATTGTGTCGACTATTTCCACCTGTAACAGTCGCCTGTCCTATGCACTTGACCCATGAAACACAGAGTCAAGGAAACAAACACAAATCCTTCATGATTACCATCAAAGATTTATATAGTTATAAGTAATCAAGTCCCAACTTATTTAGATTACACATAAACGACTATCATTCCTAAATACAGGGTTACATCATTTTTGGATTTCCTAGACTACAGATCCATGGTCCCATTCCATGATTAACCCTTAATGGTGCGGATATTACATTAGTTTCGAAAATATAAATATGTAGAAAGATATGCATGAAAAATTTTATGAGTGGTGAAAATAATAAATGATTGCACAAATATCTAATCACACTGAAATTATTGTAAACCCAGATTAAGTAAAGAATGTAATACCGTCCCTTAATACAAATAAGAAGTTTTCTTCTGTTTTAGAGTTTTGTGTAGTCATTGAAACTTTAGGGTCCTTTCTTCAAGTTTTGCAAGTTCAGGAGAATTTTGAACCTTTATGTAAAATATTGATAAAATTCTAATATCCTCTTTTGCCGTCCCTGTAGTCCTCCTAGATGGCGGCACGAAGGAAGGGTGGGTGGCAGTGGTGGCATGAGCAAAAGTTGTGAAGGCGATGTTGAAGATGTATTGGCGGTGTAAGGGGAACACGACAGCGATGGTTGCAAAGTACGATAGAGGGAAACACGACGACGATGGTTGCAATGATGTGGTAGTGCTACAGTAATGGTGTTGTGACAGTGGTGGTGTTGATAATGCAAGCAAGGAAACAGTGGTGGATTTTAGTTTTTGAAAGTTGAATCGTTGTTTGCTTTGATACCAAATTGATGTGGTAAAACAAACGAAGATAATTGAATTGAACTACAGTAATTCGATCACAGATAACAAATATAAACTACAATTCAATCTTCACGTAATTGAAACTCTAATATCAATAACAAACAATACTTAATTTTAATAACTAAGAAATAATAGTATTAATAACTATGAATAAACACAAAGTTCTTTTTCTTAAATAAGAAAAACACAAAACAAATGAAAACATAAAATATTCCTAAAATATTTCAAGATAATATTCTATGATATAATATCTTAAAAATAACTTAAGATAATACATAAAATAATATCCTAATATTCTTAAAATATCTTAAGATATAATATCTCTTAAAGATTACAATACTATCCTCCTCACTTAAATTGGCCTTTTCTCTTTTCTAAAGTAAAGAAAGTTTTAAGGGACCTTTGAGAGGTCACATACTGAGAGACAATTGTTATCTAAGCAAGCAATTCAGTGCATCATTTCTACTCACATTCAGTGGATCTAGTGACTTCAACATTATTTTTACTTGGACAATGCCTCATTGTCACAGTGGTTGGGAGAACTTCAAACTCGCCACAGGTCTCGGGTTCGAATGTTGGGACATGCAGAAATATTTCGTAGTGGCTGGGAGATGGTATAAACTCGCCACGCCCCTCCCTTTCTAAATCGATAACAAAAAAAAAAAAACATTATTTCAACTTGGTTTGAAAATTCAGTGTGATGATAATAGTGTATGTAACTTCTCACTGCTCTAATTAGAATCTAACTTGGTTAATGGTTTACTTTTCACTAGTTTCTGAATAAGATTCGAAGTCAGGTGGTGCAGGGATTCCTTCTTTTTTCCATTTTTAAATGAAAAGGTTCCACTAGTTCCATACCAAAAGGGATTATTGATGGGCAGAAATCAGAAATAGAAGCAGCTGAAATTCTAGCCTATTGGGCTAAATCTTGAGCAGCCCAATCAGCTGAACAACCTCGAGGTTGATGGGTTCGAGCATCTAAGAATGTAATATTCTCATCATTTTTTTTATCGAATTTTTTAGTTATATATAAACAAGGGGAGAGATAAATGAACCTATAATTCACCTACGTTGGGAGGTCAGATTTAGAGGTGTACATGGGTCGGGTTGGGTCAGGTTAGGAGTGAACCTACAACACAACCCATATTATTCGGGTTGGATAATTTTGAACTCATACCCAACCTATACCCAATCCAGACCCAACCCAACCCAACCCACAAACTTCGGGTTGAGTCGGGTCGATTCTCGGATTTTATAGTACCTGAATTTTATACAAAAAAAGATATAAACTCATATATTATTAATTACAAAAAAAATGATAATAAATTCTTCCATTATTAAAAGTCAAAAAAATTGACATGCGATACATTAGTGTTGGTTAGCCATCTAATAATAATTTTCTCCAAGAGTACAAGAGAATGGTGCTAACTTAACTAAAGGACCAGAAGACTGCAAAATTAGAGGATAATTCATGATTTATTGATCCAAAAATAGCTAATAAAAGTATAGTTGCTTAACAAACAGAAGTAGTTCTACTCATATTGTCTATGAAATATATACAATTGTCAAGCATGAGAAGTGAAAAGAGAAGTTGTAATTAATGTTTTATACTTTTATAAATTAAAAATTATATATATATTATGTATTTATATATATAAATAATAATTATTATATATATATATATATATATATATATATATATATATATATACACTTTCGGGTTCGGATCGGGTTGGGTAACCTAAGTCTGAAACCCATAACCAACCCACAAAGTTCGGGTTTGGGATTTTCTGATCCATATCCAATCCATGATTAAAAAAACCTAACCCAACCCAACCCAACCCAAGTGGTTCGGGTTGGTTCGGTTTTCGGGTCAACCCAGACCCATGTACACCCTTAGTCAGATTTATCACTCAAGGTACAAGGTAAATAATAAAAAACATGTTATCTACAATTCAACATGATTGTTTACCGTCGCATTTTTGGTGAAATAGGGTGGATGTAATGAAAGGAAGGAGGAGAGTGTTGGAAGGTGGCATGGAAGGAAAGAAGAAGAAGAATGTGTACATAGGTAAGTGCCTGTAACTTGTGCGTGATATTTCAGTCGCCCAGCGCCTCCGGTGGTGGGTGAGTGGGGAGAAGGAAACCCTAGAAGGGGTCCCCGTCGCCCAGCACCACCCTCCTACTACTGCCTCCTCGCCGACAGCACAGATCCTGCCACTGCGGCCTCCACTCGCGCCTCCGGCTGCCTCGTTCCTGTCTCGTCCTGCTGTGGGGGGTGTTGCTCCTCACGGTCGTGCACAGCAGGAGAGGATCCAGGACATAATCGCGGCTCTCACCGGATCGTGCCTCACCTAGGGGGGAAGGGAAAAGATCAGCCCGCCACCTCCGTCCCTGATCCGCAATCTCAGGGAGCTCGTGAGGGGTCTGAACGCTGACAGCTCCTTCGTCACGGCGGGAGTTTCCCAACAGTAGCAGTTTCCCTAGATCTGTCTCTCTTAGATCTACAAGAGGTTCATGGCTGCTTCCTCATCGCCCGCGTCCTTACCCTTGCCGCCGTCGTCTCCCCCGTCCTCTCCTTACTCGCTGCTTTCCGCGCCGTCCCCTTTGCGGGGTTCACGGCCTTCCTCCGCCTCTACCTCGGGGTCGTCAGGTACCAGGCCTTCAGCAGGTACGTCCGTTTCAACTTGATGCAGGTCGTCCTCGTTGTGTTCCCTACGCTCCCCACCCTCGCCCAGCGGGTGTTTGGGGTCCCGTCCAGGGGGGTTGGGATCAAGATCATGGAGGTTGGGTACAGATCTGCCTCTCAGATTTGTCTCTCCCAGATCTGCAAGGTGATCGACATGGGAGAAAAAGGGTCAGATCTGCATCTCCCAGATCTCCCTCATCCTCTGTGCTACGCCTCCCCTCCGAGCTACAAGGAACATAACTATGGCTCCTTCCTCTCCCAGATCTGCCTCTTGTAGATATGTCTCTCCCTCCTTCTCTCCTCAGTCCAACTAGACTACGCCTTCTTGTAGATCTACGCCTAGCAGATCTACGCCTATTCGTTGGGACTTTCCTCCACTTCCTTTCCTTCTGAGCATATTTGGAAGGAAAGGAACAACAGAATTTTCAGGGACATTCTCAATAGTAAATACATGATTGTTAATGACATTATATCTTTGACTATTTGTTGGGTTGAGTGTTTAGGTGCAGGTTTTGAAAAAATGAGATTCTACATTCCTTCTCTTCCTTTCAGCAAACAAGAGGCATGGAAATTGATTCTTTGGCTGCAAACTCTGAGCAGCATGCGAGGAATGAAAATGTGTCCACCCCTGCTCTTATGGACGACAACCCCCTTTGATTGGTCAAATTCTTATTGGCCGCAGTTTTGATCATTTTGCTGCTACTGAAGTTATGGAGTAGTAGCTTAACTTAGCTTTATAAATATTGAAACTTTATTGCCAGTTTTGCTGTTTGTTTGTAATATTGGCAATAACATTGCCTAAGTAATTTTGTGATGCTTTGGACCCTTGATTCCCTTGGATTTTTGTCCTTGGGATTAAAATCTAATACTACATACCATTGCCAAAAACATGATTGTTTACATCCGAAACACATTTGCTATCCTATCGGAAACAATGTCAAATTGCACATATTAACCGTCCTTTAGGTTGGTAGGTTTTACTTTCTGGATCATATACATATGTAAATATGAAAATGAATGTTTTTATCCAATCTAAACTCATTAGGTTCAAATGTCTATATTTAACCGATCGAGTACTCTCGAGTAGAATATCCTTTCCTCTTGTTGCAACTAGTATTATCCTTGGAAATGTTTGTTGTCACTGTTTTTCTCTGGTATCACTACAACCAATGCAGGTAGCATTTGTAATACATTAAAATGGTGCTACTTGGCTAAATTAAGTAGCTTGCATGGCTGCTTGACTTTATTATTTTTTTAAAATTTTTTCTGTATTTTTTTTAGAGTAGTTAACTTTATGGTACCTTGAACTTATTTAAATTTCCATTTCAATACCATTACCTTTAAAATCATTTACTTCAGTGATCTCGACTTAGGTTTAGTTTTAATATATACTAAGCTGTGAAATTGCATTAAAAAACACAAACCGATTGATATACCTCTAATCACTGTTGCTTAGGTTAGGGGACAAACTAGAGTTGGAGTTGGAGTTGGAGTTTAAGAGGGAGAAGAAAGATTGTTAAAAAGGGTGAAGAGGAAGATAGTTTAAATTGACAGGTTGAAAGGTATTTTTGTTAATATTTATTATAAAGTAACTTGTGTTAACAGAATGACTATACTATATAACAGGAGAAGCTAAGAGCACCAAAATGAATGATGACATTAAAATGGACATTGGTGCAAGTTCAAAACACCATAAATAAAGTACTCCATTTTTTTTCAAAATGCAAACACATTACTATTTAATCCATTCTCATGTTTTACAACATATCTTAATTTCACCATTTTTTGAGTATTTTCATCGTTAGACGTTTAGATAAAGGAACTATGTTCTTGGATTATGATAAAATTACGCCCATGTGTACCGTCATAGTCTACTAATTCTATTCACAAGGTTAGAAATTTAAAAATAAAAATAAAAAACTACCCAAGACATGGTTGAGGCAAAGCATCATCCTTTCCCTATTTATAATAATCATTAAAATACATTGTTTAGAGTTTTTTTTAATCAAGAAATTTAATGTTTACTTAGTATCTTCTAAAAAGAAATACGTAACAGACCTCAACTTATGCCGATCGAAATCGGAGAGATAGAAATCTGATAAGCTTTTAGGAAAGGAAAATGAAGCTCAATATCTCAAAATATATAAGAGCAACAAGGGTTGATTTTTCGAATTCTTAGAATCATCTTTTACCATAGAAATCATATATTATCATATATGAAAATAATAGTAGTCTGTGTACTAACTTCGCGAAAAAAAAAATTTATCCAAAATTGTTGCACAAACAGGAAGCTAACGCCATCATATTTTTTAATGGATTTTGTGTGGAATATCATTAGCTTCCTTAATGTTCCATAATTTCCAATTTTATTTACATTTTGTTTGGAAGTTGAACAAATACCAAAGGCAACAAATGCTTGGACAAGTGAACAAATAAATGTAATTGTTATAGTAAATGAATTCTTATATGGATTTTTGTATTATCTATTTATTAAGTTCTTTATAAGTTAAATATGTATTCTCCTATATATAAGAGATTATAATAATTCTCTTTCTACTTAACATGGTAAAAAAAGTATATATAGGAGATTGTAATAATTCTCTTTCTACCTAAACCTAACATATGCTCATCCAACGATTATTGCTGACATTGTAGCAGTCGCCAAAATCATTGTAGTAATCGTCAGAATCACTACATTACATTCTATCAGACTCTATAGGCCCTATCTCATCATCGTCAACTATCACGAGGCCTAAATCTGGACGTTTCAATCATCATTGGGCCCTAATTTGGACTTCTACATTGCCAACAGGCCTTTCCATGAGCTTCTCCTCTTGTGGTCGATATCCAAACCTTGTATGGACTAATTTATGGTTGTATATGTTGCTACGATTGACTGCGTATAGGACCCTGCTCGTGGTCTTACCTTGGATTATTGTAGTCTTATATTCAGTATTTGTGAGATGTTGCTGTATTGTTGTATGATTGTTTGTGTTATGGAATGGTTACTTAATCTTTGATCATCTCCATGGAATTTGTGTGAGAACTGTCAATTTTCTCCTATTAGATTGGTTACTGTTATCTTTTAGATGATTATCTGTTGATTGTACTTGATTGATCACTACTATTTTTTACCTACATATAATATATGTGTTCTTCTGTATATAAGAAATTGTAATCCTTTATCATGATTGAATAATATATGATTTTTTTTTCCACTCAACAGTAATGATAGTGCAAACAACACGAGAAATAAGTCAACAACCCTCCACTTAACATACACAAGACCTTTCAAATTACAGGGTAAAAAAAAGGGGGAGGAGCCAATAACATATCTATGGTAACAGACATAAAGAACTGCAAGTAACACCACCTTGGCATCACTTCTGAACTGAAGAAGATGCCAGACCCAGATATGTGAACCATGTTTTGATTTGTTTCTATCTCGTTTCAGTATACAGATAAAGCTGCACGATCTGGCACACTTTAACTTTAAAATGCAGCCCACCCAGAAGGTCTATTTACTGATCCTGAACCAGTTGTAGAAGGAAGTTTTTTCTGCAGATTCCAGACATTGTAATTTTATAAGTTCGTGATAGCTTTTAAAGGACATAAAAAATTTGGAATTGGAGTGTTCAAAACATTTATGGATCTACATTTCACACTGAGCACAACCATAAAAAATAAGTAACATCACTATGCAGAAACATAACGAAGACAGACATAAAACTAGATGTTTAGTCCCAATTTTCTGTCAAAAGTAATAAGAACCTGACAGTATTATCTGAAAAGGACAAACATCTCTTGTGTCTTAACAGTTTTGATTGTCACAAACACGTAATTGAGCAAAAATTGAGGAAAAAATGCAACTCTCTTGCAAGCCCTACTACAATACGTTCCTTCTACTTTGAATGGTAATGAAGAAATCAAAATCTAACACTACATGCTTGAGAATCTACATGTTAGACCTTGGCCTTAATCTTACACCAAATTAATATAGGTATTGAGTTTATTCACAAGGAGAAGTTGACATACTTGTTTGCATGAAGTTTGCTGAACACAAATAGTGCAATAGCGAAACAGAATACCATAAAAGCAACAGAATTTTTCTAATAGATGTTACCATAAAATCTGGAATTTCTGCATTAGTAATTCCGAGAAAGCAGAGGGGGTTGCCTGTTGCTTATCCTGCCTATGCTGTGGACTATTACCTAAGAACGGTAGCAAAGGGGTACATTTCAAAAAGGGCTAGAAAAAGAGAGAGTAGTAATAACATAGAGGGTATAACATCCAAAATCAAACACACATAATTTGATCCAGTACGTTACTGCATCGAATTTACTGGCTCATAATAACTTCAAATTCACTAACAGGGCCTAAAATGCTTTAGCTGGATATTATCATTGGCAATAGGTCCAAAGACTAATATGGTCAATCACTTCTTTTATGACAATCTAAACAGTACTCGAACTACATTCATAGGTAAGTTCCTCTCTCTTTTCTCCCCACAATTCTCTCAATCCCACCGAGAATCCAAGAGGAAAGGAACATTTGCAATACAAATGGGTGTAGGAGGATCAATTCCTCAATCAAGTCCCTCCAAAATTGCCTAATCAGTTCCCTAAATCTACCCACTGATCCTAAACAAGACAGTGAGTAGTAGGTTTTGAGGTCATCAAGAGATGAGAAGGACGTGATGACACGTGTTAAACTTGCACTATGAAGCTAGTTTATCCATCAAGAAACGTTGGAATATTTACCCTGTAATTTACATCCACACTGCAAAGGTTAGCAGCTTATTCTTGGCTGACTTTACTCCACGGGGGAAGAAGTGGACCACCTTCTGACCGACTCTCAAAAGGACTAGGCTTGTTTGTCAGCAAGATTAAGGTTGAGCACCAACCACCAAGAAAGAGGATTGTTGGACTTCATCTTGGCATTACCCAAGTCGGAGGAATATAGATCCATTATGGTCGCGTGGACTGGTTCTTTCTCTAAGTATGGCATCTTTTCTTCAGCCCCAAGGGATTCCAGAGCCAAGCAAGCAGCAAGGCTATTACGAACCCATGTCTTCAGTATTGGAGGTACCATGTTCCATTGTCAGCGATCAAGATCCTCGCTGAACCAGGAGATTTTACAAGTTGTTGGGAACAGAATCAGAAGGGGAAACATCCACCTCCATGCAAAACCAACAAGATGACTCCTATATTATTTACCTGTAGCTTCTAATCTTTGTCCACGCACCTTTTTGTTTCAATTTTTATTCTTCTTTGCAATTCATGACATCTGCAAACCATCCCTACAAATCACATGTTGAGGTCAACATGATAACAAGGTAGACATGTTATAACATTGCATTCTAGAAGGTATTGGAGCACCAAAGCAGAAATAATATTGATACTGCTGTCACTATGTACGTTCTGCGTGCAAATGCAAGGTTTAGGTTAGTAATCAAAATATAAATAAACAGGAATTATTGAGAATGACAAGGCAGCAACTCAGAGCAGTTTTGTCCTTCATCTTTTACAGAAAATCAATATAAGGAATCCTCTTTTCTCTTTCCCTTGGTGACTTCATCAGTAAAAAAAAAGAAGCTGACAATTTTTGCTGAAGAAAAGAAGAAACAACCACCTATGCTCCAGAAAGTAGAAAGAGATTTCGTATTGGTTCGCATGGCATACTCCACGAAAATGTTACGAATAAAATATATGTAAATATGTAAAAAGAGGAGGAAAATACACACCTCAATAGAAGAAAGTTCAGTTAAAGAGTCGACAACATGCATTGTGATTTCGTTGGAACTCTTGAATCCAGCATTCCGAACAGAAGCCATTCTAGCAGCTGCACAGTCATTGGGTGGAGGTGGAAGAGGGGACCTTATCTTCCCAGTTCCACCTGGTGGAGGAGCAAGCAAAATATTTGGTCTTGCAGTGCTGGGCGCAGCACTTGACAATCCAGCAGCAGAAAGCATACCAGTTCCACTAGGAGCCTTGTTTTTTACGTTTATATGAATGATCTCGCCTTCCTAAATTCAAAGAATCAAGTATATATAGTTTAATTAAGTAGCAAGGAAAACCATCAATAAATCAAAGGATCAGTAAACTTGTGCCCAAAATACATATGAATCTTGATGATTGCATTCTTTCCCAAGAAAAGCGTCTAGGATCTAGAAGAATATATCAAAATGGGAGAGGCTTGATGATTAATCTCCATTCTCCACGTATATGCGCATATATAGTCATCATCAGGAGTGTCCAAAAAAAATAAAATTTGTGGTCATAGAATGAGGATATGTCCTTTCAAAACAAAAAGCATGTTGCTGTAGCCTGTAGGAGAGCTTACAGCCATGTTGGCTATAATAGGCACTCCATTTTTCTATTTTTAATTTTTTTTTTAAGAAGCATGGTATATGTAGTTAAATTTTCATTATAATCCAACAATCCTATCTCCTCCATCTAAATATCCTGATATGTAGTGAATTTCGGTAAATAAAATGACTTAATCGATGGAAAAATTCTGAAATTTGACTATGTTGTATACCTTGACAAGGTTTAAAAGGCTATAATCTGAATTTTCATTTTTTTATCAGAAAATTTGAAAAACAGGTCATGGCTGTAGATAACCCACAGACCCATTTTTGGCATATAAGCATACCAATATCAAAAAAAAAACATGAGAAATATGACATACCTTCAATCTATGACGGATAGCAGGATGAATATCAATGGGACCATCACCCGCCTCCTCACCAGGCTCCTTCCAATGCTCTCTCTTCACATACTTCTCATGATCCGACAACGCCACGTTGAAGTCAAACGCCTCGTTCCTCTCCCCGAACCCAAGCCCAACAAACGCGTGCTTCCCCGTCCCATCCTCGATCTTGAGCACGAAATACCGCGAAGAATCGAGCACAGTTTCCACCGAGCTCTCCCTCTGCCCCGGTATCACGAAGCAAGCAGCGAACAGCTCGCCGGACCCGGGGTCCTCGAGCCGGACCTCGCACCGCTCGTCGCATGAAACCACCCGGAGACGGCCCGACCAGATCCTGTCGGACTGCAGCCACTCCCCGCACCTGTACCCGCCGCTAGTGCTCCGGGGAGGGATCCTGTAGACGGAGACCTCGCGGACCACCAGCAGGGTGTGCTCGAACGCTTTCTCCTCGTCGATGGACGACATGGCGGGATCAAAGTTTCGATCTTTCCGCCGTTGGGAGTTGGAAGGAAGAAGAAAGATTGGAACTTTGGGAAGATCCGGCGAAATGGAGAGATGGGTATCGGATGGAGTTCGAATTTATGGTGATTCTGCAAAGATGGCGAAATGGAGAGATGGGTAGGAGCAGAATCGACCAAACTCTGAAAGGGAGAAGAGTGCAACTCTGCAAGGTTCAGGAACAAGCAGACAGGCACTTGTTGCTAAACGTGTACTGAAGAAATGAACGGAATTTGGAAGGACAATGGAGGAAATTGGCATGGAAGTGGCAATTGAGCTGCTTCGATATGTATTTGCTTTAGCTTTTTGAAAGGTGGTGGGAATTTGCACCACTGTTGAACGGATACAGAGGTTAAGAATTGAATGTTTTGCATAATGTTCCCATTACGCCGCCATGTCTTGACATATTTGGACTTGAACTTGGAAGTATAGCTTCAGTGTACGGAAAAGGCTGAAGGAATGCGTGCATTTCACTGCACTGCTAGGGAATATTAATTCATGGTATATCTTCTTCTTCTTCTTCTTCTTCTTCTTCTTCTTCCTCCTCAGTGATTAGCGTTGTTTCATCTCACCCTTTTCTTTTTCGGAAAGGTGGTGGTTCATCTTACATGATTTTAATTTTGCAACAGATGGAGAATCTTTGAGTTGGGTGTTGGACTTGTTTGAGTTGGTCAGTCTAGAATCTGATCCAAAGTTCGTTCCACTCTCGCTTTCTCCAATGTGACTTAGAAAAGCAGGAAAGGAAATGTAAAGAAGCAACTTCGTTGTGACAACAGATGCTCCAGCTTGAAGGCATAATAAGGTTGGGGATCAAATTTCTACACTTGCAGGGAGAAAAACCAGTGGTAGATTTATCTGTTCATCGTGATTTGAAATAAAAATCTTAACCAACTCTGGTTTCAGAATCGGACCTTGAAATCGGTGGGCTGGATCATTCTACCCAAGGTCCAGGGTGGGAATTGTATGGTCCTTGAAATGGGATGCCAAAGAGCATGACGAGGCATGGCCCAAGCCATCATCCATTGATTGATGTTTTTTAGAAATCAGTAGATATATATTTTTTCTTCTTGTGGTCTGTAAGATTCGAATTTGAAAGGAAGATGTGAGTTCCATTCTGCTTAGTCAACTACACCGTAACAGTTGATTCATCATTGATTGATGTTGTTGCAAGTAGTAACCGGGTTGCCAAAGAGGTGAGACGGAGTAGCAGTTAATCAAACATTCGTTCGGTAGTTTCCTCCTCGAGAAACATTGGACAAGTTGGGAGGGGGCAATCTTTGCTTCCATAAAGCTTGGAAAGGGTGTGTGAGGACCATCCTAAAGGCATTGCCAAAGTGTAATCATGAGAAATCTGACATGGAGGTGCTAGAGTGGGGTTACGTTAGCGATCCAGGTACAGAAACGATGGATAAATAGATAGAAAATCGAAAGCACACGACAAATGAAGTCACAATCTATCGAAAACATAAAAAGATTAGAAACAATAATGGTAAAATTTAGGGGAAAAAATGAAAGACTCTAAGAAAATAATGGATAGTAATTAAAGATAGAGGTGGAAAACATCAGTTCGGCCCTGTTTTTTTTATTTTTCTTTTATTTACTGGCCGAGCTGCTGAGCCCAGTCTTGTTTTTGTTTTTTTTTGTTTTTAACCGATCGAGCTCAACTCGACTCTGTTTTTTGTTTTTTTTAGCAGGCCAACTTGGTCTGGCCCGGCTCAGGCAGTTTTTTCGGGCCAAAATGGGCCTACTTAACGAGCTTGACCCTTAGGCTCGGTACAGTCCACGACGGACCTGGCCTACTCCAACCCACATTTTTTATTTTCGGACCCAGACTGGACCGAGCTGTCTTGGACCAGTCTGATCCGATTTCCATGTCTAACTACAGATGAGTAAGTAATCCACAAAATGTAAGTATTGGAAATCCGTCGAACTAAACTCATTGGAAAACGGTTGTCCAAAGGACCGGAGTCAACAACGTGCTAATGAATAATGATGATCTAAAGAAAATCAATAATACCAAACAAAAACAAGGGAAAAAAGAAAATGCTGAAGTTAACACTCGAAGAAAGCCAAAACACAGGCGATATGTTTTTTGAAAACGGTAATCTATTTTTTATATATATTCCATAAGCAAACCACCTATAAAGTCCAAGTTGTGACAATATTACAGTAAAGCAGCTCCACAGGTAAGGAGCATGTAGCCAAAGTATTGAGACTTAACAAAATATTACAGACTCAAAAGAGAGTATCAGAGTAAATATGTTAAAAACAGCGGTCAATAAGAGTTTGGCCAATCAAAGGGGGTTGTCGTCCACAAGAGCAGAGGTGGACACATTTTCGTCCCCCGCATGTTGCTCAGAGTTTGCAGCCAAAGAATCAATTTCCATGTCTCTTGTTTGCTGAAAGGAAGAGAAGGAATGCAGAATCTCATTTTTTTCAAAACCTGCACCCAAACACTCAATCCAACAAATAGTCAAAGATATAATGTCATTAACAATCATGTATTTACTATTGAGAATGTCCCTGAAAATTCTGTTGTTCCTTTCCTTCCAAATAGACCAAAGGAATATTTACACAAAGGTAAGAGAGCCTATGTCAGTCAAATCAAATTTTAACAAAGGTGGCATATTAACACATGCGATATGTTAATATCAACAAGATTTCACACCCAGAAGCTTTGACATTAACAACCGAGGTGTATCAATTTAGCATAAGAAGAATCAGATTTGAACTTAATTATATGGGGAATTAAAAACAGGCCTTGGTGGTGACGTTTTTGTTCCTCTCTCGGATGCTCGGCTGCCGGACTGTCGGACACGTTTTTGTTTACTTATTTTTTTCACCAAATCGAAACTAACTTTGTCTGGTACAAAATTTTGAGTTCAACTTGATCTTGGCAAGTTATGCGTAATACTTTGTCGGTTGAGGGATTTGTGTACAAAATTTTTCTACCAAATTTTGGTAGGCCTTGATCTTGGCAAGTTTGAAGACTACATAAATAGTTGATTTCAACTTGAACTTGAGTAACTCATTTAACCGATTATGCCATCCAACATATGCATTGTGTAGATCTATGACAACCCAACAGTGGTATGGGATCCCATTAAGGATTTTTTTTTTTTTTACATTGTGTATGTGTGTGTGTTAGGCTTAGGAAGTTATATTTCATCTTTTTTATTCTTCAATCCTTAGAGAAAACATTGTTGACGGCTCTCTTACAAATGGAGTTTCTACATTTTTGAGTTTTTTTACACGAAGACACTGACTTCGATCGCCACTGACTACGTTAGACTTATGGCTCGTCGAAAACCTAAGGCCGCCGCTCTCGCAATCGCCTCCCCCAAAACCTCCGCTTTCGTGATCTGCTCAGACAAGCCACTGACTTCGACTGGGTCGCGTTCAAAGCCTGCTTAGAGGAGGAAGACCTCCCTCCGATCTCGTTGCCTGTCAAGGCACATCGTCGATCGGTAAAACCTAAACCTTCTTGTTCCTTGACGTTCCCTGATCAGGAGTGTCGGGTGGGGAAAGATCTCTCTTCCCCCTTGGATCTGGGGTTTGCCCTTGACCCCTGGCATCTGAGTAATCTTTCTCTTTTTCTCCCCTGTCCTTTGAGGGGAAGATCGATCTTGGACGGCCTTAGCTCGTCTGGATCTGGTCTTTTGACAGTAAAATATGGGGATGTTGCATACTTTAATTTTAATTCTTGACATGGTGTAGATATAAATGTAGATTGCTTTTACTTTAGTAAGGAATTATCTCCAAACTAGCTGAATAGTTTAGTCTCTTGTTCTTTGTGGTCGGATCTGAACTATGCTCAAGGTTTAGAGGTATGCTATCCTATCTCTCCCTCCTTCGCCGGAGAGTCTGTATTTTTTTAAAATGATCTGACGTTGACATCCCTGAGGATTGTCCCCTGGGATGTCCCGAGATCCTCAGGATCCGTCCAATTGGGATCGTTTTTTCCTGATAGTTCCGATCCCCTTCTTTCCCCTGGTGCTCCGGCGAAACTATTATCGCTGGTAGGTCGCCGAGACGAGATTCATCGTCTCTGTTTGGGAGAGATGGAGAAGTCAGGCTCCTCTGACTTGTCAGTCTGCTCTTCAGTATCGAACTCTGTGTGGGGCTATTCTCGGTATCTTCCCCCGAGATTAGTAGCTGACATTAATTATAATTGGCTTAATAATCCTACGGATAATTGTAACACCTGGTTTAATTCGGATATTAACACTAAGCAACCTTTCTTCTCTGATCTGGTGGAGCCCCCTTTTCCCTGTGCGATAGACGACGTGTCTGTCACGCCAGATTTATTCTCTCATTCTGTCTTTTCTAGAATAAATGTTGAGAAGGCTTTGCCGTCTGCGAGCGTGATTTTCTCCCCTTCCCATGAAGTTTTTAATGCTTCGCCGTTTCGGTTGTCAGAAATCTCTGTAGTAGAGATTTACTCTGACCAAAACCTCTCTCCGGTTGGAAACTATTGCCGAGGTTCGCGCTTTGCCGCCTTACTTTTTCCTTCTCTTCCTGAGAGAACGCAGAACAACTTCGTTGCTTCAAACTTCTTCGTATCTTCTGATTCTTCCGAGTGGAAGTTGCTGGAAAAGAAGAGGAAACCCTCCTCTCCCCTAGTAAGCTTCTGTTGCGCTAACGGTCGCTGTTTTAAATGTGGCCTTCGTGGTCACAATAAAAGCAACTGTAGATTCTCTGGTTCTTGTTATAAATGTAAGTCCTCTACTCATTCAGTGGCGATTTGTAAATTTTTTCAGGAGCAGAAACTATCTCTTTCCTCTTTCCCCCCTATGGCTAGACTGTCTCCCCAAAATCCATCTGTAATACCATCCTCTGAGACAACCTGCGACCTTATGTTTCATTTCTCATGTTGTGCTATTGTCATTGATCATTCATCTCACCTAACTAGGGATACTCTTTTTCAGCATATCTCACATAACTGGCCTATACAAGCTAAGGTTGATGTTAGCGATTTTTCTCCCAGAAAGTTTATACTAAAGTTCCCTTCAACTAAATTTAAAAATGAAACCCTCAGTCTCTATGGATCCTCCCTTCAGTCACTGTCAGCCTCCTTCATCCACTGGACACCCAGTTCTAACGCGATCCTTACCTTGAAGGAGGAGGGGATCTAGATCCAGTTGGAAGGGATTCCGCACAATCTATGGTGTATAGAGGTCTTTCACAGAATGTTTTCAGAATTTGCAGAACTACTGGAGGTTGACCTCTCTATTGAGAGGGAAAATTTTTTGGAGTTTGTTAGGGTTAGAATCAAGATCCACCCGGGCAAGGACATTCCAGACACTAGGTTCTTTGCTTATGGAAGAACTGTCTACCACAGAAAATTTAGACGTAGCTGGGACATTTGTTCTTCTTCCCCTCCCAGCCAGAATACTTCTTCTGCTTGGCCTAAGCAAACACCCCATACCTCCTCAGCTAGGAACTTACATCCAATGAAGAAACCTTTCAAAAGTAACAAAGGTTTGAGAGGAAACAATGGCGGGAAGAATCCTAAATCTGGGAAGAATGTTTGGACCAGATCCACCTCTCATGCATCTCCTCTATCCTCCTCCCATAATGCTGCAGGTCTATTACCTACCCCTCCTGCTTCTGGGATAGCTAATATAACTTCCTCCCCTTTTATTCCACTAGATAATACGCCTCTCACTTCTCCTCTGAAATCAAAACCGATATTACCCAATGTTGCTCCTAATTGGGTGGAAGCTGAGCTTAAGGCCAGGAAACTCTCACTGGCAAAATTCAAGAAAATATTGGCGATTTATGATTGTATGGAACAAGAGGATTTGGGCAACGTTACATCTGAAATACCATCCTCGCAACCTCCTACTCCTGTGCATGCACCAGGTAATGTTTACCAAAATCTGGTTGATAATAATAATTGCCTTAATTATAGTTCTACTTCCAACAGTGATCATTCTTATTCGATGCATCCTAATTTTTCTAATAAGGATAACTTGGTTAACTCTGATGCTAACCAAGTGGATTCGCTACTTTGAGACTCTTATGAGCATTTTCGATCCTTTTGTGAGAATATTGGAATTTTATTAATATCAAAAAATGAGACAACTAGTTTTTTTAATCAGATTAGGCAGGACCAGGGTAAGGAATATATAAACTTAGAGGGTTCAAATACTCCTATTGAGAAGACAGGGTCTTCTTGCTCCTCCATCAATCTTTAATGATTATTGCTGCTTGGAATATTAGAGGCCTTGGCTCCTACCACAAGATGAGAGAGCTAAAAGAATTTGTTATTTCAAATAAATGTGATGTTATTATTGTTAGTGAAACCAAAAAGGAAACATTTACTACTGGATCCCTTAGACTCCTGGGAGGTAAAAAAATTAACTCTTGGTCTTTTCTACCCTCCATAGGAGCTTTCGGTGGTATTCTTATTGGCTGGGATGATAGGGTAATGGAAAAAATTTGTTATATATCTACCAACTATTGTCTTTCATTAAATTTTAAAAATCATGGAGATGGTTTTGATTGGTGGCTTACAGGGGTATATGGTCCCTGTGGTCATAACTTGAAACCTCTATTCATTGAGGAATTACATTATATTAGCAGTCTTGTTAATAATCATTGGATTTTGGGGGCGGGGGGGGACTTTAATGTCATCAGATCTCCCTGTGAGCATTTTCTTAATATAAGTATATCTGCTCATATGAAAAGATTTAATGCTTTCATAGAACATAATTCTCTGATTGATTTCTCTCCAAACAACTTCTCCTTTACTTGGTCTAATTTCCATGATTAGCCCATATTAGTAAAGCTTGATCGATTCCTTGTCTCCCCAGATTGGTCAGGAAAATTCCTTGATGCTTTCTGCTCTCGTAAAGCTAGAGTAGTCTCTGATCATATTCCGATCATAGTAAATACAGTTGCGCCTGATTGGGGCCCCCCATTTAGATTTTATAAATCCTGGTTTTTTATAGAAGGCTTTGAACAATTAATAAAGGATTATTGGTCGCAGAAGGACTATCCTCTCTCTCAATCCTCTCCTGTGGCTGAGTTTAGCTTCAAATTGAAAAATCTAAAACTTTTGCTTAAGAAATGGATAGCCCCTATTAAGGAAAAGAGAAGTAAAAGACTCAGATTTATAGAAACTCAAATTCAGTGTTTAGATGTTCAGGCTGAACACTCTAACACTAATAACATAAACTGGGTGGAAAAGAAGGCCTTGAGACTAGAACACCTTGCTTTACTTAAAGAACCGGAGGTTTACTAGAGACAAAAATCAAGGATTCAATGGTTGAAGGAGGGGGATCTCAACACCTCCTTCTTTCATAATATGGTAAAGTGTCACAGAAGGATAACCAATATTTCCTCCCTTATCATTAATAATGCAATAACCCAATCCCAATTGGAGATTTGTAGATAAATAGAGAAGCATTTTACTAAGCAATTTAATAAGGATAGAAGACTTCATATTTCCTTTAGCTGGGAGATCCTTATCCCACTCAAAATTCCTTTTTCTGAACAGTTAGAGATTCCTTTTGAGGAAGAAGAGATAAGAGCTAATGTTTTCCAATTACCTGGGGACTTGTCCCCAGGACCTGATGGTTTCCCTTTAACCTTCTTTCATCACTTCTGGGATATACTGAAAAATGAAATTGTCAATATATTCCAGACCTTTCACTCTTCCAATGACCCAGATTTTCTAGCTGCAATTAACCAAACTTTCATTGCACTTATTCTTAAAAAACAGGGTGCCCTATGGATCCAAGATTTTAGACCTATCAGTTTAGTTAATAGTATTTACAAGATTATAACTAAAACTCTGGCTTCTAGGCTATCACCTGTGTTGAATTTAGCCACTGATACTTCACAAAGTGCCTTTTTGGTTGGGAGATCAATTGGAGATTGTTTCCTTGTGGCACAAGAAACCTTACACTTTATGATCTCTTCCAATATTAATGGCTTCATACTAAAGTTAGACTTCGAAAAGGCTTTTGATAACATTAATTGGAACTTTTTGCTAGAAGCTTCTTCTGGTATGGGTTTTGGAGCTAAGTGGATCTCTTGGATCCGTATGTGTATATCATCTGCTAAATTCTTTGTTTTAATTAATGGTTCCCCTAAAGGGTTCTTTGGGGCTACTAATGGTTTAAGACAGGATAATCCCTTAGCTCCTTTATTATTTATTATAGCTACAAATGTGTTAAATTGTATGCCGCAATCAGCCAAGATAAATAATTTAATTTCTGGGATTAAATTCCCTCATGGTGGACCAACTCTGATCAATCTGCAATATGCAGATGAGACTCTTTTATTTTTGCCAGACAGTATTGACAATATGGTCAATATTAAAAGAATTTTATGTTGTTTTCAGACTTGCTCTGGTTTAAAAATCAACTTTCATAAATCCTCCCTTACTGGTGTTGGAGTATCTCAGGATTCAATTATATCCTCATGTAATATTATGGGATGTGGTAGGGCCGATCTCCCCCTTATGTACCTAGGACTACTTTTGCATTATAAAAGGGCCACTGCTAGTATGTGGACACCTATGATAGAGAAGATTTCTAAGAAACTATCATTATGGAAGGCCAGACACTTATCTTTAGGGGGCAGACTGACATTATTAAATACTATTCTGTCAGCTATTCCCACATATTACATGTCAGTCTTACATATGCCACTTAAAATTGAGAAGGAAATTGATACACTTAGAAGTAAATTCTTATGGAATTCTTTGTCCCCAAACCAGAAAGGGCTACACTTAATTAAATGGTCTAATCTATGCAGATCAAAACAGCAAAATGGTTGGGGGATCATTAACTTAAGGAATTTCAGCACAACCTTGAAAGCTAAGCTGCTATGGCAATTTTTTTCTAACAACCACTGTCCTATTTGGAAAATGCTTTTAAGGGTCAGATATCTCCATAGGAGTGGGCCTGGAGCAATTTTGAATTCTTCAGTTATCAATTGTTCCCTTCTTTGGCGCAGCATCAAATAATGCTATATTTTCCTTAACTGTTTTACTATTTCCAATGTTTGTAATGGCAACAACACAATATTTTGGGAACAAAAATGGTGGAATGATACTTCTCTGAAAAATATATTTCTTGGACTATACAGATTAGCCAGATTCAAGAAGGCCTCTGTTAGAACAACTTTGGACCTGTTTAGATCTGATTTCAATAGACTGTTTGATATATCTAATTTCTCTCTTTGTGATCCTATGTTACTGCAATCGCAGTTAGAACTCTTTGATAACATACTGCAATCTCTGAATCTTGTTGCTAGAGAGGATAGCTTGATTTGGTTACCTTCCAAGGATAAAAAAATATATGGTGAAGGCTGGCTACTGTCTGTTAAATGATGGAGGTGTTCGCAATCCTTTTTATAGATGCATCTGGAAAAGCAATACCCCATTGAAAGTCAAACTATTTTCTTGGTTAGTTATTAGAAATAAAAATTTGACAAAGGAAAATCTGATTAAAAGAGGTTGGATAGGTCCTTCCCTTTGTATTTTTTACTCTGCACATATTGAAAACAACAATCATCTTTTTCTAAATTGCATATATATTAGGCATGTCTGGAGCTTTTTCTTGGCAGCTGACTTATATCCAGACTTTTTTCGAGTTGCGGACTTATTTCATTCTTTACCTCATCTCAAATTTGATTTAACTTTACATGGTTGGGCGATTTTGCTTCAAATCATTCTCTGGTTGATTTGGAAAGAAAGGAATAATAGGATTTTTCGTAACACTATCAGATCCTATACTTTTGTCATCCATGATATTATTTCACTAATGAATTTTTGGGTAGAAACGCTTGTTTCAGGCTTTGAAAAGGAAGAATTGCTTCAATATACTACTGCTATGGCTTCACAGATGGTGGAGCAACCCACTTCTACTTCTATTCCTTCATCCTCCAAAAGCAATCCTGAAGTTGAACTTCCTAGAGTGGAATCAGGAAATTTACAAAATACCTTTGAGGACTTTGAGGCTTGAAATTTTGTTGTATCTTAATTGAACTATCTCTATATGTATCTTTCTGTGGTATTCCTTTAATTGGATTAAAACTCTGATTCATTTCTATCTGGGACTTTCGGTTCCAAGTTTTGTATAATTATGACATGGTGATACTTTTATTCGGCTTGTTTGGCCACTGAAATGAAATTTCATTTAACCATTTCCAAAAAAAAAACATTTTTGAGTTTTACATCTTGCACTGTAGTTCTCGTCATATTGTTAATACACCAGTTTTGACATCCCTAAGAAGATTATTGATTTTGATCACATTTAAGTCAACCATTAGATTCGTTCCACTCCCATTCCTTTCTTGACACTAGAATACATTAGATTTTATTATCAAATCTTTCTCTAAGTTTTCATGGTTATAGATTTTTTTTGTCATTTCAAATCTATCTCGTAGAGTATCTATTTTATCTCTCTTAATACTTTGAAAATATCACTACAGTAGAGTACTCAAACGATTTCTAAATTTATTGAAATTTATAGGTAACGTCCTTACATCCTATACTTCAATCTTAGAATGTTTTAACACTTTTCAACATAAGACGCAATTACCACTGCTTCTTATGTAAAACCTAATAAATTCTTCGTCATATGTAAGACGTAAGCAATACTATGTTTTATGATACCTTGTAAAGAATCTTACAACAGAGCATTTAAATGACCCTCAAATTTGTTAAAATTTTATAGAAATATTCTTCATATTCCATACTATAATCCTAGAAAGTTTGAAAATTTTTCATTAAACGCATAAGACATCGCATTTAATATAAAGCACATGTCTATGTGCGTTCTATACTTGATGGTTGTTTCATTTTCCTTTTCGTTGAACACAAGAACTTGCATGTTTAATATAAAATGTATTATCATTCACATTCTACATTGATAGTTGTGCATTTTACTTTTCTTTTATGGAATAATTTTGAATTTGAATTATTTCCTTTTAAAGTAATTCTATGGATCTTGTATTGACTTAATCAGGCTTTAATACACCATTAATGAGGAGAATATTCTAGCAATCAATGTGACATAACATTTTCCACTTCTAGATGTTGTAAAATGTAGTATATTCCGTGCTCTACATAGAATGCAAGAAATCATGCATTTTACACCTTAGATTTAGAAACACTTTTGTACGTGGCTAGACTACCTTGTCTTTTGTGGTTTATTATCATTTCTTTGACTCTCCCATAACTTTATAAATATTTAGGCACTTCATCCTTAAGGAGGGAATGAAATTGAGAAGAGTTTTTGAGGAGGAGAATTGAGAGTTTTTGAGTAGTTGAAAAATTAGGAGAGATTTTGACACGACCAAAGGACTAAAATATGGGGACTAATTTTAGAGAGAGAGAGAGAGTGCTACCTTGTGTCGAAGAAAGTGTAATCCATCAATCCTTTGTCATCACGTTGACTATTTTCAACATATTCATCTCACAGTTTTTTTCCATCCACATCATTTGTAAAGGAAATTCTTTTTAATATCATTTTTTATTGTTAATTTTCTCATGCACATGTAGTAATCTTATTGCATAAGTAAACTGAGGGATAACCCTCAGATATATATTATTTCATGTTAAATGTTTTTTGTATTTCTTTCTATTTTAATCACAATGCTACACTCGCTAACCCATTTTTATTTGATTTCCTCATTTTATGTTGAAGGAAAGAAGGAAGAAGAAGAAACTCACGTATACTAGAATCTTTAACTAATGTTGGCATTGCGTTGAAGAAGCAAAAAATTCACTACATCTACAAATCTCCCTAAGGCATCTTGAGGGCCAATATCAAGCAAATTGAAAGTGACAATTACAAGTCTATTTCAACACTTGTGGAGTGGAGAAGTCAAACACAAGCACAAGGAGTTGTGACGACGTCGAAATCCCTTATCTACACATATAGTGGAATTTTTCTCTTTACCCTGAAGACGTAGACTATTCTAGTCGAATATCGCACATCTTTGTGTTTACGTGTATGCTTTTGTTGCAGTATTCTTCTGTTCTCCTTTCGTTGTTTTGTCACAACCTAGATTATCACCAAACCTTAATTCCATTTAAAATAATAATTTAAGAAGGTTAAAAGAAAGAAAATTATTGATAATATAGAAACATCATCAATCTTACCCAAGACCCTGTGATGTACGACCACGTGGCTCTACTATATGCACTAGAAAATAATGGGTGAGTGTAGACACCCTGGATTTTGTAGGTGATCATCACATGCAGATTCTGGAGGAAAGATTTGAGCTGAGGCTGGTGAAACTCATACTTTCCCTAAAATACCCCATTCATTCCCCCTAAAGTATAGCAAATATCCCAAGATTACTTAAATCACCTAAACTTCATTCACCATAATCCATAATCACTTGGTGGTCCCAAAAGTTCAAGCTACAAGCCTAGGATTTGGCTGATTGGTTCTTTGACATGTCACGTGAGAATTTGTGGCGGACCCTAGTGGTGGATAGATCCGATGGTTTTAACCGCCGAATCCATCCGACGAATGAAGGTAGCAGGGATAGTTGGCAACATGCCCTGTTTCAGTGTAAAGGGCGTAAAAGTCATTTATCCACGAGGAATCATCTAGATCTTCACATTGACGGCTAGGATGGATCTGAGACATGATCCACGTAACCCATAGACTTTTGTGCCCCTAATCAAACATGAAATTAACATTTTGATCCATCAAGAATTCATCATCGTCGTCACTGGAAATGGTTATGCATCCATGGCCTTAATTCAATGCCTCAGCTTATATAAAGCCGTCCGTGCCACACGCGGGGGGGGGGGGGGGGTGTGTTTCTAGCTCAAAACTCTAGCTCCCAAGCATCCCAACTCCGGTCTAGCACAAGCGACCCACTCTTACAATTGTCCTCCATCTTTGGCGAATTCCCAAAGTTTTGCGTCGCCATACATCTGTCTCAGAGATCATCGGAGCTTCCTGACCATCCGACACGGTGTAGTTGCGCTCGAGTAGCGGTCGGAGTCAATCCATAAGCCACTGGTAGCACTGCAATGTTGGACGATTTTGCTTCAAATCATTCTCTGGGTCTCTGAATTTAGGTTCGAATGGAATGAATGCTAAACTATATACTTCATCACCAAACCCTTACATGTTATCCACATAGCCATTGCATGTACATATAGTAGTTTTCACAGTGAGGCTCATGGCCTTTCCACTACTCATGCATGCCAGTGTGACCGCTGCTCTAGAGTTCCAAAACTTTTAGATTCCTTGACTTTTGAACTCTTAGTGGTTATGCATCAAAGGACCCATTATTTGCCTAACATGACTCATCTTGAGGGAATAGCAACAACCACTTTCCCGACACTCAACTCTCCCAACACAACACCACCGATTACAACAAGCTAGAGGAACCCATCACTTCTCCCACACGACCTCCACCTCACCGCCTCTTCCTCTCCTCTCATAGCATTCATTACCCACGAGAAACCCACACATAGCAGCAACCTTCAACCTCACAGCAACCTCAGCCCACGACCCAAAAAACACCTCCAACCGGTAGTCTCAATCTCCTATGTGACTCTCTCCCAACAGCAACTCAGCTAGCTACACTTCACAACAACCCATCAACAACAAGCCACGTCCAAGCACACATAGCAGCAACCTTCAACCTCGCAGTGACCTCATCCCATGAACCCAAAAGACACCAAACACGCAGCAGCCCTCTTTCCCTTCCTCTTCCTCTTCCTCTCAGCCCAACTTCACCATAGCTTTCCTCTCCCCCTCCTCCAGCCATCCTCACCCTAACAAACCCAACCTCACAGCAACCTCAGCCCACGACCCAACACCCAACCAACAGTTGCCATCTTCGGCCACCTAACCAGCAGCTCATCACCACCTTCATCTCACCACCACTACCCACGCACAGCAGCCACCACCACTCTTCATTGGCCTCCATCTCCATCACAGCACCTTTACATCTCAAGTCCTCCTCCTTCAGCCCTCCATTTTCGTCCAGCAGTAGCACCCATCATCATAGAGGAGAAGACCAACATGTAGGAGTAGCCCCCACCTCTCACACCCATCATCTAGCATCCATCATCATAGGGAATCCATCAACATATAGCAGTAGCCAAGGTCATGCAAGAATAGGGCTCTTCCTCCATCTCTCTTCTCTCTACACGTAACAGCCCTTACACAGCTCCTCTCTCCCTCTCCTAGGAGAAACTTGCACCCAAGCTTCCATATCAGCCAACACCTCATAGCAAACTCACCAACAACCCTTCTTTATCTCTCTTCTCTCAGCAAACTCACCAGTAGCCCACCACCATCTAGCAAACTCACAACCAAAATCCAATGCCACTTGCCATACTACCACTGCCATCCTCCTATACCCATCTCCAACCACCTCCTTTCCCAACAACACCTGCACCAGCACAGCCACCAACAACAGCCCTACTCAACTCTTGCAAAGCCTCCGAACAACACCTACCACAACCCTTGCAAAGCGCCACCAAGCCTCGCCTTTGTCTTCGCTGCAACCGAAAGTCAGATCGGAAGAGCCACCGCAAGCAAGCATTAGGAAGGACAAGCACTCTTCAACTAGGCGAATTCTTTACCTTTCCTACGTAGCTAGACCTTTATTTATAGAACTTTGTTAGTTTTAGCTTGTGTTCATCATGTGGTATATCATAGGTCTGACATATGCTTGGATTTTCTATATTTTCTTGCATTAGCTAGTTTATTTCAACGATGGATCATCCTTTATTTGCTAGATTTCATGAGTTTTAGCTTGTGTTCATCATGGGATATATGATGGATTTGATATATGCTTGGCTATCCTATGTTTTCTTGCACTAGCTAGTTTATTTCAATAATGAATCATCCTTTATTTGTTGCATTTCATGGATTTTAGCTTGTGTTCATCATGTGGTATATGATGGGTTTCACATATGCTTGGCTTTCCTATATTTTCTTGCACTAGCTAGTTTATTTTAATGATGGATTATCCTTTATTTGCTGGATTTCATGAGTTTTAGTTTGTGTTCATCATATGGTATATGATTGGTTTGATACATGCTTGGCATTCTTATAGTTTTTGCATTAGTTGGTGTGTTTCGGTAATGGATTATGGTCTGTGTGAGGCTATTGGCCACTAAGCGTTAGACCATGATCCATACCCAAGTATTTTCATGGTTTCCCTTCCTTTCCTCCATATTTCATAGTGCCATCAGTGCTGTTCATGTACTCCCAATTGTACACATGGCCGAACGAGCACAAGAATGCCGACGTAGCTCAATGGAAGGAAGATGGAATCATATATGCATCTCTCGATTTTATCTTGACATGCTCTTGCTCTCCATTGCACTCTTCATGCATCATGGACATCCCAAGGGACTCCAAGAGTTGGCCATCGAGGTCTATGGCTCTTGAAGCCAAATAGAACCCAAATGGACCCATGAAATGGTGAGAATGAGGGAGGCATTCTTTAGTTGTTTTCTTTGTAAGAATGTGTTCCATGGCATCTAGGCCAGCTCATCTAATAGTCCTCTGCATGTTTGCATGCATGTATTTTGTCCAGACGATTTTGATCCTCACCTTCCATGTTTTTGATTCCCAGATACATTACACTTGCTTTTACATGATATTTAACATTATGCAATTTAATTAGCACTAGTTTTGCATCCCATCAAGCAAGGATATTTACAACCCATTCTCTTGTGAATCGATCGCATTATCGAGCTCTATCGGCGCAATCTCTTTGTGCCGACGTCCGATTTAAAATTTGGGTAGCATGACTAAGCAGTGGATCATGTCCCACAACCTACTTTATTTGCATGACATTAGGCATAGAGCACACATTCATTTACAATGCATGACATTGCATATGATCCTAGGACATACAGAAACAAGCATTAAGCTGACATAGCCATATAAGCGAGCGTAAAATCATGAAAAACCGACATATTTATCGGACACATGGGGGTGCTTAATATCTTTCCTGTATGTAACAGGAATCCTTACCCAACTTTCTGATATGCAGTAACCTTTCTTTTGGCATGAATCATACATTCTTGCATCGTTTCGTTGTGTTTGTATTTTTCGAACGGTATTCCTTGTCTTCTTTTTTAAAATAAATTTGGTGACGACTCCAATCTTTTTTGTCTTTTATTATTGCTTTTCTGCACTACTAGAAAAATCAGATTTTATGAGGACTTTTAGCGAGTACATTGCGAAGACATGTCCTCGCAATATATTAACGAGGAAAAATAATGAGGACAAAGTGAGGAACCTTATTTAGTGAGGACTTAACGAGGACATGTCCTCGCTATATGTCCTCGCAACAGTGCCCTAAAATTACATCCGTCCCTTTTTCACCCAAAGCCACACCAGTTCTCATCACCGACGTCCACACCCTCTCCCGCGGCCTCGACCCCTCCCACGACCTCCTCCACACCATCCACTCCATCACCGTCCGCTCCCCCACCCTCCCCTTCCCCCTTCGTCGCCTCCTCGGCCACGATTCCGTCGTCTGCCACTACGTCGAGACCACCGTCGTCGACTCCCCCAACCGAACCATGGATGTCGTCGCCAGGAACGTCTGTCATCGCCGCCGTGGCGAGGAAGGTGGAGTAGAGGTGCGCCGAGAGGTTCATGCAGAACAGCGCCAAGGGGAGGGATGTGGTCGAGAGGGTTTGCAAGTATCTTGAGGCCGAGTCGGCAAGTGGATTGTTTTTAATTCTAGAATAAATTCATATGCAATTTTAAAATTCACTTGTTTTCTACGTGAAGTTGAAATCATGTGTCTCGGCAGCAATTTGGATTTTGAGATGCTACAAAGGCATGAAATCTTGCTAAACAGGGAGTGATATTGCTGCAAGGGCTAAAAATGGGACTGGCAAGACAACTGCATTTTGTATTCCTGCATTGGAGAAAATTGATCAAGACAACAATGTTATTCAAGGTTTCCTTTTACCATTCTTCTCTAGTTTGTTTGTTCTTGTTTTAATTGGTGCTCCAACCTTTTTTTATTTGCTAAAATTAGTTGTTAGTAGAGCCCAGAAAAGATCTGTAAGATGAATGATTCCAAGAAGTTCTGGTGTTCGATTTGTTTTATTTGTGCAATTTATTTTATTCAAGGGTTGTTGTACCTAAGAAACATATTCTGCTCTGTGGGTAGTCATCTTTTCATCTTTTTCAAGGAGTGGGTAATTGGTATTGCCATCAGTGACTGCTATTTTTTGTGTTTGACGGGTTCGTGTGGCATAGGTGTTTTGATCTCTGTAAAATTAAATCATTTATCACTGACCATTCAGAAAACCCAAGTAAAAAGCAGAAACCTAGTGAAAGAGGCTCCCACAAATGTAGGGGTACTGGGGAGGGTTGATATGCCATAGCGTTGCCCAAGGTGGGGAAGCTGTTTTCATGATCCAGAATACACAAATTTATTTTATTTGCTTTATATGATTTGCTCTTGTGACACAGTCATTTACTTTCATATAAAATCATCTATTTTTGGGTAATGATCATAAATACCTTATCTTTCCAGGGATTGTATGTCAAGCCAACAACTTGTAGATTTCATCCACCAACATATAAATTCTGTGAGTATGCAATAATACCCTTCTTGTAGACTAAAGGATTCAAGGTTCAGTAAATCAGTGGCTCACTTAGCCATGAGACAGAATACTGGTATATGGAGTTCTACTATTACTCCACTGTTTTATTGGTTTATCTGATTACTAATAAAGATCATATATTAATGACTTGTTAAAAAAAAAAAGAAACAATCCCTAAAAGTAAAACTTCAGGAACTCTTAGAAATTATATCAAAAAAGATTCTGGTTAAATATTAAACTGTGATTGAGTTGGTGACCACTACAAGTTGAAATCTTGAAAATAGACACATAAGTAAATGTTAATAAGAGTTCCTGATGTTCAGTAAATCAGTGGTTCACTTAGCCATGAGACAGAATACTGGTGAATGGGTATGTAGGGAAAATTTTCCAGGAAAAGACTGACAAGCCAGTACCATTTTTTGTGCTTATGATTTCTTGTTGCTGTTTTTGTGTAAATAGTTCTGGGTAACTGAACATTAGGCACCAGCATCTGCTGTTTAGATATTGAATGAAATTAAGTGAGACGACGTGAAGCATCCTATATGTGTGATTTGGGTATTTCACCTTTTGGAGTTTGGTCTCTAGCAAATGTTGAATGTTTTCCCATTGCTGACACTTGTGAATGCATTTGTAGTTCTGCGTTTTGAGAAATACATTCTTGAAATTTAGCATGGATGCCCTAGAGGCTCCTTAATGAAACCCAGTATCCATCCATCCCACTAAAAAATGCAGAGGTGTTGTTTCTTTTTGGGTATCGTTGGGTTGCATGGTTTCGACTTGTTTGCAATAGATTCCACTGGTTTAGATCACGGGTTCTCTGGCTGGTGGGTACTAGAGATTTGGTGTGTTACTACTAGTTAGGTTGGTTGTCTTCATTTGCTCTGTACAAATTTGTCTTTTTCAATAATTGCCTTTCATTTCTTTTTGGATAGGGTTGTTTCATGTTTGTTGG
>JAMKQA010006940.1:0-31715 GCA_024699735.1 Posidonia australis
TTTCCTTGTCTTCCATAATAGATTAGGTGGCGACTCCGTTTTATTTTGCTTTTTCGACGTGATTTTGCCGACCGATTTCGCATTCATTTGCGGAATCATCTCGCCGGCATGGTTACAGTGAGTAACTAGAAAGTCACCCAGTACACACTTCACAAAAACCACGAGGAAAACAAACTAAAACCAACTGTATATAGTTCATCAGACTCGAAAACCATTTCCAAATCTTTTTTTTTAACACCAAAACCATTGGAAATCATCCATATAGCAAAACTAAGCCTCACTGACCAAAAATCGCGGAAATTTACAGAGGAAAACCAAAATCACACAGTGAGTCGGGTTACTTGGCGCCAAGTAACCAACTATGGCCACATGCAGATCACCGAGGGCCACCCCAGCATCTGCACTTCCACAGACAACCATCCTATGGAGGAGTTTGTCCCTCCTAGTGTCCCGCCTCCTACCCACACCCATGAAAAGCTTACTCACCTTACTCCTAGGCAAACTGTACTCTCTCTTTAGACAAACCACAGGGTGCGTCCTCTCAATACCCTAACTCAGTGCTCAAACCCCACTCCTGGGCTTTGTCAGCACCTACCAACAACTCGGTATTTATATCATCCAAGGTTCATATCCAGCTACTCAGGAGTATCATACCTCCCAAGTCCACTATTACGATACCACTAGGTACAAACAACATCCTGAATCTTGGTATTTAAAGCAATTGAAGTCTCGTACCTCCAGGTCTAGACAACACCTCAACAAGCAGACCTCAACCTTGACCTCAAAAATGACGATCTAGGAGTTTCATACCTCCATGGGAAGTTAAGCACTCGCCTACAACCTCTTTGATCTCGAACCTCGACCTAGGTGATGCGTCCGACTCTCCGAAGACGTCGTCACACCCTCGGGTTCAGACAATGCGACCTTTTGGTCTCTTGGTCCACCACATAAGAAATCTTTGGAAATCCTTTTTAAAACATTACCATGTATTCTTTGAAATCCAATTCAAGATCATTTATATACCACCAGAATATTCATTATTTCAAATCATCATTTAACAGGGCCACATGTGCAAAGCAAACACCAAAATGCCAAACCAGGGTCATTGCACTACCAAGTCGAGTTGCACTTGGTATGTGTACTGGAAGATTGTGCCTAGAATGTGCGGTGACTAGTTGCGTCCTAGGCTTTACTTCCAATTGCAAAGCACACAGAGCTCTGCATCTACTCAACCCAAAATCCATTTCTCTTATACAAACAACCAAACTCAACGAATTATATACCAAACTAAAGAAAATCATGCAAGCTTTCCATTAACACCAAAAATACAAGATTTCATGCATTATAACTCAAGAAATCCTCTAAGAAAGACTTGGATGAGTAGTACCAACCATAATAAAATTTTCGAGATTAAAAATTGTATAATCAACTAAATCATGAAACAAGAGCCATCATACTCAAAATCACACAAGGAACGTAATCATATCAAAATTACACGAAACGGAACAATTGTGTGGAGTATGCACCTTAAAGACAATGCATAGTGCATAGTAACTGTCTTCTCCGACGTCGGCGACCACCTCAAGCTATTCCGAGCTACTCCATGTACTCTAAAGACTACCACAGATACATGAGTGTCGTCTCAACCTCAATTGCCTTGGACGAGTACCTCGATGGTTTTTCAATGTACTTCTTCCAACATTTCTGGGACATTTTGAAAGATGATATAGTTGAAATCTTTAACAATGGTTTTGCACTATGCATGTAACTAAAGTGAATAAGAATGAGGAGGAGGCTTCGTGAAGAAGATAAAGGGCTTGGCTTGCAGGAAAAGATGACGGCAAAGGCTAGCTTACGTAGAAAGCTTTGAGCTCCTTATATAGCCATCGTCCTTGTGGATTGGTTGCATGCTTGGCCGCCAACTCCACGTAGGCAGTCGATCCACAACAAAAAGAAGGGCTTACGCATGCCACCACTCACTCCACTGGCGCACGGCTACAACTAATTTATCACACAAGGCTATCATCACAAAAACAATTGTAACTAAAATAAATCAATTGCACCACCTTATTGCGTCAAGGGAGTGCTCCAAAGAAGTGCATCGAGGGGTTCCGTCAAGTATTTGTGCCTCCAATCAAAATTCTAGTTCAAAATTGAAAATAAGGCTCAAACTACTATTCAAAAAGTCCATAAATAAAGACCACGTGTCAATAATATCTGTTCATAATCAAAATTCAATAATTCCAGTTAATTACAAACATAATGAATTTTAAAGTGTTACAAATTACCATCACAAGAAAGAGAAACGCAAGATTTGTTAAGAGATGGTAAAGTAAATTACCATGAATGCTACCACATATATGGTGTAAGAATTGACGTCTATAAACCATTGCCCTATGTTGTAAGATCCAAATAATACAGAAAGTTTCCAGGTATACATGTCTCCATGAGATCAATTGGAAAATCCTTGATAATCCAACATCTAGTTTGAAAATGCAAGTTCGTGCAACTCTTGCAAAAATTATAATTAGACGTGAGCCCATCCTTTGGAGTTGCTGCCCCAATGTCAGCTTCTGCACTCACATGAGACGGAAAAAAGTCAAGTTTGCGGTTGTGTTTCCCTGCACAATTCGTGGTGAGACCCCAAAATGTTCCGTATCCAGATCAACGCGTTCGAAAGATTACAAAACTTCTTCGACTCTTTCTTCGAAAGGGCAACTTCAGATAACGCAACTTTTGCATCATGAAAGAGAATTATTTGCTACGGCTGTAAATTGTAATCCGTTCGTTCTTCTTAACGATGGAACTTCCATGCATGACATGAGGGCAGTTTGGTCCTCTCCTCCTTTTCGTCTCAATTTCTAAGTCAACATTACGATCCAGTTGGACTTGGAGCCTATGTTTTAATTTCCAATTTCCTTTTGTAATAAGCCACGGTTGCGTTGTGTATCCCTAGCCAACCATTGCTTTTAATTTAAGTCTCTACCTTATCTTATAAAATAAAATAAAAAAAATCGTAACCTGTGGCGTAATAAATATTGTTGCATACAGTACTACGTACTTACAGTTGTCACAGTATGGTTAGTGATAATCAGCTGGTCAAATTGTGGCGGTGAAGGACATTGACCAAATTTTGTTACATACACTACTACGTACTTTCTCATTTACTTCAATCAAGCTTATGAAACCATAAATTTACCTTGTGTCCAAAAAGATTAATCACCCATTTGTATATGATCATGTATTAATTTTTTCTGCATTTCATTTGAATATGATCCAAATTAAATGTTTGATTCAAGATTTTCACAAAAAGCCAAATGGTTACTGATAAAAATACTTTTGTACATAACCAAAAGCATGTCTGGAAGATCGATCTCGGATGGCTTTGGCACGTCTGGATCTAGTCTTTTGACAGTAAAATATGGGGATATTGCATACTTTGGTTTTAATTCCTGACATGGTGTAGATATAAATGTGGATTGCTTTTACTTTAGTAAGGAGTTATCTCCTAATTGACTGAATACTTTAGTTTCTTGTTCTTTGTGGTCGGATCTGAACTATGTTCAAGCCTTAGAGGTGTGCTATCTTATTTCTTTCTCCTTCATCGAAGAAGTTCTAACGAAGGCATCCCTGAGGGTTGTTCCCTGGGATGTCTCGGGATCCTCTGGATCCGTTGGATCAAGATCGTTTTTCCCTGATAGTTCTGATCCCCTTCTTTCCCCTGGTGCTCCGGCGAGACTATTATCGCCGATAGGTCGTCAGGACGAGACTCGCCGTCTCAGTTTGGGAGAGACGGAGAAGTCAGGGTCTTCTGACTTATCAGACTGCTCTTCTGTCTCGAGCTCTGTGTGGGGCTATTCTCGGTATTTTCCCCCGAGATTAGTAGACAATAATCATAATTGGCTTAATAATCCTACGGATAACTGTAATTCCTTGTTTAATTCGAAATTTAACACTAAGCAACCTGTCTTCTCTGATCTGGTGGGGTCCCCGTATCCCTGCGTGACAGAGGACGTGTCTGTCACGTCAGATATATTCTCTCACCCCGTCTTTTCTGAAATTAATGTTGAGAAGGCTCCGTCGTCTGCGAGCGTAATTTTCTCCTCTTCCCATGAAGTTTTTAATACTCCGCCGTTTTGGTTGTCAGAAATCTCTACAGCAGAGATTTATTCTGACCAAAACCTCTCTCCTGTTGGAAAAAATTGTCGAGGTTCGCATTTTGCCGCCTTACTTTCTCCTTCTCCTCCTGAGAGAACGCAGAACAACACCGTTGCTTCTAACCTCTCTATATCTTCTGATTCTTACGAGTGGAAGTTGGTGGAAAAGAAGAGGAAAACTCCCCCTCCCCTGGTAAGCTTCTGTCGTGATAATGGCCGCTGTTTTAAATGTGGCCTTCGTGGCCACACTAAAAACACCTGTAGATTTTCTAGTTCTTGTTACAAATGTAATTCTTCTACTCATTCGGTGGTGATTTGTAGATTTTTTCAGGAGCAGAGACTATATTCTTCCTCTGTCCCCCCTATGGCTGGACTTTCTCCCCAAAATCCGTCTGTAATACCACCCTCTACGACAACCTGTGACCTTATGCTTCATTTCTCATGTTGCGCTATTGACACTGATCATTCATCACACCTAACTAGCCTATACAATTTAAGGTTGACGTTAGTGATTTTTCTCCTGGAAAGTTTTTATTAAAGTTCTCTTCACCCAAACTTAAAAATGAAACCCTTAGTCTCTACGGGTCCTCCCTTCAGTCACTATCAACCTCCTTCACCCACTAGACAACCAGTTCTAATGCAGTCCTTACCTTGAAGGATGAGGGGATTTGGTTCCGGTTGGAAGGGATTCCTCACCATTTATGGTGTATAGAGGTTTTTCATATAATGCTTTCAGATTTTGCAAAACTACTTGAGATTGACCTCTCTATTGATAGGGTCAAATTTTTGGAGTTTGCTAGGGTTAGAATCAAGATCCACCCGGGTAAGGACATTCCTGATACTAGGTTCTTTGCATATGCAAGAACAGTCTACCCCATAAAATTTAGACGCAGCTGGGACATCTGCTCTTCTTCCCTTCCCAACCAGAATACTACTTCTGCTTGCCTTAAGCAAACACCCCATACCTCCTCAGTTAGAAACCTACATCCAATGAAGAAACCTTTTAAAAGTAACAAAGGTTGGAGAGGAAACAATGGTGGGAAGAACCCTAAATCTGAGAAGAATGTTTGGACCAGATCTACTTCTTACGCAACTCCTCTAGTCTCCTCCTCTACTGCTGCAGGTCTATTACCTACCCCTCCTGCTCCAGGGATAGCTAATATAACCTCACCTCTCATTCCAATAGATAATACCCCACTCACCTCTTCTCTGGTATCAAACCCGGTATTACCCAATGTTGCTTCTAATTTGGTGGAAGCTGAGCTCAGGGCCAGGAAACTCTCACTGGCAAAATTCAAGAAAATATTGGCGATTTACGACTGTATGGAACAAGATGACTTGGGCAATGTTTCATCTGAAATTCCATCTTCGCAACCTCCTACTCCAGTGCATGCACTAGGTAATATTTGCCAAAATTTGGTTGATAATAATGACTGCCTTTATTATAGTTCTGCTTCCAACAGTGATCATTCCTATTCAGTACATCTTGATTTCTCTAATAAAGATAACTTGGTTAACACTGATGCTAACCAAGTGGATCCGCTGCTTTGGGACTCTTATGAGCATTTTCAATCCTTCTGTGAGGATATTGGAATTTCTATAAGGTCAAAAAATGAGGCAATTAGTTTTTTTTTTATCAAATTAGACAGGACCAGGGTAAGGAATTTATAAACTTAGAAGTTGCAAACATCCCTACTGAGAAGACAGGGTCTTCTTGTTCTTCCACCAATTTCTAATGATTATTGCTGCCTGGAATATTAGAGGCCTTGGCTCCTGCCAGAAAATAAGAGAACTAAAAGAAATTATTATTTCAAATAAATGTGATGTTATTATTGTTAATGAAACCAAAAAGGAAACATTCACTACTGGATCCCTTAGACTCCTTGGAGATAAAAGAATTAATTCTTGGTCTTTTCTTCCCTCTATAGGGGCTTCCGGTGGTATTCTAATTGGTTGGGATGACAGGGTCATGGAAAAAATTAACTGTATATCTACCAACTATTGTCTTTCATTAAATTTTAAAAATCATGGAGATGGTTTTGATTGGTAGCTCACAGGGGTATATGGTCCCTGTGATCATAACTTAAAATCTCTATTCATTGAGGAATATCTCAGTAGTCTTGTTAATAATCATTGGATTCTTGGAGGGGACTTTAATGTTATCAGATTTCCCTATGAGCATTCCCTTAATACAGGTATATCTGCTCATATGAAAAGATTTAATGCTTTCATAGAACATAATTCTCTGATTGACTTCTCTCCAAACAACTTCTCCTTTACTTGGTCTAATTTCCATAACTAGCCCACATTAGTAAAGCTAGATCGATTCCTTGTCTCCGCAGATTAGTTAGGGAAATTTCCTTATGCTTTCTGCTCTGGTAAAGCTAGAGTAGTCTCTGACCATATTTCGATCATAGTAAATACAGTTGCCCCTGACTGGGGCCCCCCACCATTCAGATTTTATAAATCCTGGTTTTTTATTGAAGCCTTTGAACAATTAATAAAGGATTATTTGTTGAAGAGGGACTATCCACTCTCCCAATCCTCTCCTGTGGCTGAGTTTAGCTTCAAATTGAAAAATCTAAAACTTATGCTTAAGAAATGGATAGCCCTTATTAGGGAAAAGAGATGTCAAAGGCTTAGGTTTATAGAAACTCAAATTCAGTGTTTAAATGTTCAGGCTGAACATTCTAACATTAATAACTTGAATTGGGTGGAAAAGAAGGCCTTGAGACTAGAACACCTTTCTTTACTTAAAGAACAGGAGGTCTACTAGAAACAAAAATCAAGGATTCAATGGTTGAAGGAGGGGGATCTCAACACCTCCTTCTATCACAATATGGCAAAGTGTCACAGAAGGGTAAACAATATTTCCTCTCTTATCATTAATGATGCAATAACTCAATCCCAATTGGAGATCTGTAGAGAAATAGAGAAGTATTTTACTAAGCAATTTAATAAGGATAGAAGATTTAACATCTCCATTAGTTGGGATATCCTTATCCCACTTAAAATTCCTTTCCCTGAACTGTTAGAGATTCCTTTTGAGGTAGAAGAGATAAAAGCTAATGTTTTCCAATTACCTGGAGATAAGTCCCCATGGCCTGATGGTTTCCCTTTAACCTTCTTTCATCACTTTTGGGATATACTGAAAAATGAAATTGTGAATATATTCCAGGCCTTTCACTCTTCCAATGATCCAGATTTTCTAGCTGCAATTAACCAAACTTTCATTGCTCTTATCCCTAAAAAACAGAGTGCCCTATGGATCAAAGATTTTAGACCTATCAGTTTAGTTAACAATATTTACAAGATTATAACTAAAACTTTGGCTTCTAGGCTATCACCTGTGTTGAATTTAGCTATTAATTCCTCACAAAGTGCCTTTTTGGCTGGGAGATCAATTGGAGATTGTTTCCTTGTAGCACAAGAAACCCTACACTTCATGATCTCTTCCAATATTAATGGCTTCATACTAAAGTTAGACTTCGAAAAGACTTTTGATAACATTAATTGGAATTTTTTGCTAGAAGCCCTTTCTGATATGGGTTTTGGAGTTAAGTGGATCTCTTGGATCCGTATGTGTATATCCTCTGCTAAATTCTCTATTTTAATTAATGGTTCCCCTAAAGGTTTCTTCGGGGTTACTAATGGTTTAAGACAGGGTGATCCCTTATCTCAACTATTATTTATTATAGCTACAAATGTGTTAAATTATATGTTGCAATCAGCCAAGAGAAATAATTTAATTTCTGGGATTAAATTCCCTCATGTTGGACCAACTGTGATCAATCTACAGTATGTAGATGACACTCTTTTATTTTTGCCAGATAGTATTGACAATATGGTCAATATTAAAAGAATTTTATGTTGTTTTCAGACTTGCTCTGGTTTGAAAATCAATTTTCATAAATCCTCCCTTACTGGTGTTGGAGTATCTTAGGACTCCATTATATCCTCATGTAACATTATGGGATGTGGTAGGGCCAATCTCCCCCTTATGTACCTAGGATTGCCTTTGCATTATAAAAGGGCTACTGCCAGTATGTGGACACCTGTGATAGAAAAGATTTCTAAGAAACTAACATTATGGAAGGCTAGACACTTGTCTTTAGGGGGCAGGCTGACATTGTTAAATGTTGTTCGGTCAGTTATCCCCACATATTATATGTCAGTCTTACACATGCCATTTAAAATTGAGAAGGAAATCGACATACTTAGAAGCAAATTCTTATGGAATTCTTTATCCCCAAATCAGAAAGTGTTACACTTAATTAAATGGTCTAATCTATGTAGATCGAAACAACAAAATGGTTGGGAGATCATTAACTTAAGGAATTTCTACACAGCCTTGAAAGCTAAACTGCTATGGCAATTTTTTTTCTAACAACCACAGTCTTATTTGAAAAATGCTTTTAAGGGTTAGATATCTTCATAGGAGTGGGTTTGGAGCAATTTTGAATTCTTCCATTACCAATTGTTCTCCTCTTTGGCGCAGCATCAAACAATGCTATATTTTCCTTAACTGTTTTACTATTTCCAATGTTTGTAATGGCAACAACACAATATTTTGGGAACAAAAATGGTGGAATGATACTTCTCTGAAAAATGGCTTTCCTGGACTATATAGAATAGCCAAATTCAAGAAGGCCTCTGTTAAAGCAACATTGGACCTCTTTAGATCTGATTTTAATAGACTGTTGATATGTCCAAATTCTCTCTGTGTGATCCTATGTTATTGCAGTCACAGTTAGAATTCTTTGACAACATACTGCAATCCTTGAATCTTGTTGCCAGAGAGGATATCTTGATTTGGTTACCTTCCAAGGATAAAAAATATACGGTGATGGCTGACTATTATCTGTTAAATGATGGAGGTGTTCGTAATCCTTTTTATAGATGCATCTGGAAAAGTAATACCTCATTGAAAGTCAAGTTATTCTTTTGGTTAGTTATTAGAAATAAAAATTTAACAAAGGAAAATCTGATTAAAAGATGTTGGAAAGGCCCTTCCCTATGTATTTTTTGTTCCGCACATATTGAAAACAATAATCATCTTTTTCTAAATTACATATATATTAGGCATGTCTGGTGTTTTTTCTTGGCAGCTGACTTATATCCAGGTTTTTTTCGAGTTGCAGACTTATTCCATTCTTTACCTCATCTCAAATTAGATTTAACTTTACATAGTTGGGCGATTTTACTTCAAATCATTCTCTGGTTGATTTGGAAAGAAAGGAATAATAAGATTTTTCGTAACACTAACAGATCTTATACTCTTGTCATTCATGATATTATTTCACTAATGAATTCTTAGGTAGAAACGCTTGTTTCAGGCTTTGAAAAGGAAGAGTTGCTTTAATATACTACTGCTATGGCTTCACAGATGGTGAATCAACATACTTCTATTCCTTTATCCTCCAAAAGCAATCCGAAAGTTGTGCTTCCTAGAGTGGATTCAGAAAATATTCAAAATACCATTGAGGAATTCGAGGTTTGAAGTTCTGTTATATCTCAATAGTACTATTTCTACAAGTATCATTATGTAGTCTTTCTTAAATTGGATTCAAACATTGATCCATTTCTATCTAGAACTTTTGGTTCCAAGTTTTGTATAATTCTGACATTGTGATACTTTTACTTTATTTGTTGGCCCACTGAAATTTAATTTAACCGTTTCCAAAAAAAAACATAACCAAAAGCAGCCATTCTATTCAACATAGAGGTTTTTGTAACCTGTTTTTTTTTTCTTAACTCAAGATTTATCGCTACTTCAGCTATTTTAGCGAATTGACCGACCCATTATTCTAGGTTCGTGATTGTTTTAATAATTGATGTCAATAATAATGCACGATAGCGAAATGATCTTAACGACGGTCAAATAGGATCTTTTTGTTCTTGAGACTATTAATCCCATCCTGCTGTGGCTAGGACCAAGGGGTCGAAGAGGCCTGGGACTCTGCATCCAATATTAAATGGGCTGGGCTAGATTTTACGTTCTGGTAGGAGTGCTCTCTTCTTTCCCTTCACCTCGCTTTTCTTTCTCCCTTTCTCTTTCTCTGTGTCCTGGCGATCTCGGCGATGAGCTTCCTCCTCTTCCACAGGTCCATCTTCCTTGTGGTCCTCACGCTGCAGTTCCTCGAAAGGCTGCTCGATCATATCAGAAAGGTATACCGGTGCCGCTGCTCCCCCAACTCCTATTTCTCGTCTTCCGATCATCCTCTATCTGCCGTGACATGTTCTGTTTCTATTACCTTTCAGGGAGGAGGAGGAGGATGGCCGAGAAGCTCCGAGCAGATCCGAATCCGACAGGAAATCAACCAGCTCTTGCGGGAGGCCAATTCCTTATCCACGTAGGTGCTCCAACTGCTTCGATGATTTCCTTTTTTCCTCTATTAGTATATGATGATTTTCTAAAGGTTTTTGTAGCATCTGGGTGAAAGATGCGAAGGCTGGCGCTGCTTGGCGCGGAAAGTTTTTATTTTAATATATATTTTTTGGCAACATGAAGTACAAGTAATAATATGTAAAGTTTATGTCTATCGGCTCTTAGTTAACAAAAATACACTACAAACTTGCTTGTTGTTGAGAACCCCAAGTCGTAAATATTACAACGAGAGATATAGTAAATAAATAGCTTGGTCTGAACTATAATTATTTATCTTTAGTTATATTTAGATGTTTCCTAGGCAAGGACGAGGCGATGCCTAGGTGCTCAAGGCAAGGGATAAGGTGATGCTTGGACATCCAAGGCGATGCCTAGGCACAACAATTCACCTAGGGATCGTGCTAAGCATGAACAACTTGTCGTCTGGTACACATAAGGTCTGTTTGGTAAAACTTTAGTTTTTAAATTCAAGTGTAGATGCTAACTTCTGGTTAGAAGTTGTTATACCTCAGTTTCTGGAAATGTAAAGGAATCATTATTTCAAAAGTTACATGTTTCTAAGAAACTAGTAGTGTTTGGTAGAATTATTGGACCATTGTAGCTTTTAAAAAGAAGTTATATACTCAAAAACTGTCCAAAAGTTCTATCAAATAGACCCTTAGACATGTGAAAGGACTGATTCAAAAAAATGAAGGCCCAATAGGGTCTGGGTTGGGCTAGGCATTCGCTGCTAGGACCTTTGCCCAGTGTTAGCGTTCCGACCCTTGCTGAATCGAGCCTAGAGGGTTCGGTTGGGTTGGGTCCTTTTTACTTGCGCAAGTTAAAAGTTCTTAAAAAATGTGTAGATAAATTTTAAAATTAAATAAAAATATTTTATTAATTTTCTAATAATTGAACAAAAAAAATATTTAAATAAAATTTTACAAGTTACAAAAAAAATATAATTACAAAATTAATAGAAATTTATTCTGTATTTGTCGTAAAAGTCGTATCATCGTCTTGTTGTGATTCATCATTCAACTTTAAATTTTGAATTATATCCGTAGCATCATATTAGTCTTTTAAACAAATCAAAGTTTCTACCGATCTCTCTAATAATTTACATTTTTTATCGCTTAAGACTCTTTTACATGCAGAAAAAGTGGACTTTGATGTCATAATAGGCGTCGAAATTGTTAGTGAATCTTTTCCTATATGTGAAATAATAGGATATCTACATGAGCTAGTAGGCCACCAATTTAATACATCTAATTTAATATTTTCATCAAAATCAAAATCACATTCTAAATAAGTTTCTAATCCATTATTACTTGTTGATTTAGAATATTTATCTTTTTTTATTTTTTATTCTATTCCATATTGCAAATCATCATTGTCTTATCTTATTATAGAAAGGGAGTGAGAAGCAATTATAGAACTACTACTACAACTAAATTAATTAACATATTCGTCAAACAATTTATACAAATTGTCTTAACTTTAGAATTAAATTCGTCTACTTGATCAAGTTTATTCATATTAGTAAAAAATTTAAAAGTAATTATTCGTTTTTGTAAATTTCAATGTATATCTATCCAATATGCAGTTAAATACAAGTAAGGAAAATTATTTGAGCTCATCTCAACATCAGAATTTAATAATATTTTACATAATAAACTAAAAAATATTTGAATTAAAATATATTTATTTTGAATAAATTTTTTATGTATTATATTTTTAGTTGTATTTCTAGAATGACTTTTAAATTGTGGATTTATAGATGTTTTTATACAAGTAGCAAAATTTTTATTTTCAGAAAATATAAAAGGTTGTTCATCTTGAATTATAAATTTTATTAATCTATGTTTAGTTTCTTCTGTAAAATATTTTCAATTAATTATACCACTAGATCTTACTTGCGATTGAGTTTGTTTTCAATATGTTTTTTTTCTTAAAATTGAATTTATTTATTTTTTTACAATTTAAAAGACACCTATTTAGATGACCATTACCTTTCCTTTTTACAAGTAGGGCCTTTGTCACAATAATTAGAATAATATTTTTCATCATCGATTGAGTTTGGAGTTAAATCTTTCCAATAAAGAGTTGTTTTTCTCTCAACTTTTTAAGTGACAGTGGATTGAGTTCATGAATCTACATTTTCTATGGAATCTTGGATTGGGACATTGATGAGATAACTATTGTAATTAATTAAAATAATAAAAAAATAAAATAAAAAATAAAAAAATTGAGGGTAAAGAAGTAGAGAAATTAGAGAGATTGAAAGTAGAAAAATTTGTAGTGGTAGAGGCGAAACAGTGGAGCGATGAAGGCGAAAATCTGAAACAATGAAGTGATGGAGGAAAAACGGTGAAGCAATGGATCGGAATCATGAACGCCAAAGTGGAAGTGTAGCACTAGTAATGTGTTGAAATAGTAGGAAGAGTTGAGAAGTTGCGAAGAAATGAGATAAAGCAAGGAGGTATTTATAGAAAAAGGAAAAAAAAAGAAAGAAAGAAGAATTGTAAAAAAACTAAAGCAGTCGTTGGCAACAATGGGAACTTTTCCAACCGTTGGGCACAGGCCTGGGTGTGCACCCGACCTCTCAGCCCAACCCGTCCTGGTTGGGAAAGGAGGGCTGGGTCGTCGACAGGTTGGACTAAGCATGAGCCCTTCTTGGGCCAGGTCAGGCCACCTACGGGCTATTCAACCCTTTTTATACCTCTAGGCATATTTCTTTTACAATTGGGTCACCTAGACATCCAAATATCCAATGCCTTGCTAGGCATGGGTGCCTGGTTGCTCAGGTGTCCTCTTAGCAGTTAGCAAGTAATGTTTGCCTTGTCTGCCTCTAGTTCACTTGATGTAAAGGATCTTAATTTAGGGTTGTTTATAGCTAACATACAAGAGATTTTTTGTGAATGGACTATTATTTGAAGGTGTTATTTATCTTTTCTTTACTTGCTATAGAGGATCTTAGGTTTGGGCTTATTTCTATCGAACATGCCAGTTCGTACTACCAAAATTAGTTATCTATTAGAGTTTTAGAATTTGATTTCAAGTTAGATTTCTTTTGGAACTTTACAACTGTATATGGATGTTTGAAATAATAACATATAAGAATGACATCCGTCTTATTGTCAAGTGGTTTATTGATGTTTGAACTTGATGGTTACTTCTCCAGGAAGAATTATCAGATGTGCCCAAAATGGTAAACCATTAGGCCAATGAAATTTAACAGACTTATCGTAACTGAAAACTGCATCGAACCAAATTCCAAAGTTATGTGAAAAATTATCTTAATTTTTCTTCAAAAGCACATCTTGTTTTTTATCTCCTTTTATGGTGGACAAATCATATATGTAAGATAAAACAGTTCTTTAGCAGTTAAAATGTTTTCATTCTGTGGTTACAGGCCATCCACATTTGTACAGGCTGCAAAGCTCAAACGGCTGGCAGCAGCTAAGGAGAAGGAGCTTCTCAAGTGTATGTGAGAAATGAGGATGATTAAAAATCCTCTTTAAAAAAATGTTTACGGTCACCTGACTTGAATGTAACAAAAACACTGCAGCATATGCATTTCTTTCCCCTTTTGTAAATCCCATGTTATTGATAATATATTTCACATAACACATGAATTTTGATTGCCGGTCAATGGCATAACTACTCATGTATTCATTTTTAATAGGTTTATTTTCACAGTTCCAAACATCAAGCATGGTGCATAACAGTTCGTGCTTTATTGTACATGAACTTTATAAGATTGATTAAATTGGGTTAATTAATTTATCGTCGTTGTCATTACTCTGATCACAAAATGGGCTTACCCTATTCTCTGAAAGTTCATTTGCTTGACTTTGCAGTAGCATTTCTCTTCTTTTACTGCTTAGTACACATCCGCTATCTTTTCTTGCACCATTCTATACATTCTTAGTTAGCTTCTTGATTTTTGTTTTATTGAGATCAAGAAATGCATTCTTTCCAGCATAATTTAAATCTTTCAGTTTTTGTATTTATACCAGTCAAGGAAGGACAGAGTAAAGAGGAAAAATGGTTATCTGCTCTGTCAGGAAGAAATTTGTTTATTGCCAAGGTATTTATTAATGAATTTAGCTAAATATAAAGCATACACGAAGTTGGAGTTGCTGATAAGTTTTCACATTTTGAGCTTGCGTAGGTTGTTTTATGCCTTTGGCTTAGTTGGCAGTTTTGGGAAGTCCCTGTTGTTATGGTCCCTCCGCGACTTCTACAACCATTTGGTATGATATAGCAGAGTATTTCCTCCTTTTTTTTATTTTTTTAAATATCCTTTCCTTCATGATTTGATACTTTGCTAGTAACAAGTTAGTGTTATTTACATATTTTCCTTTGTCATTTATTTTTGCTACGGTTACATTCCTGGTTGAGTTTCCTCATGTATGAAGCCTATTGCAGTATTCTCTGTCCCTTTGCCATGATGCACATTCCTTAAAGGTATAAATTATTTGATTGAATGTGGTGTGAACATGAGTATATACCTTATAATTGTGCTTGTCATTACATATCATCAACCTGCTTCTCCAGAGATAATGTTTTACTATTGGTGCTTGTGTTTTGTACTGCCGAATGCGTTAGTATAGTGTACATCTTAGTGCCAACTTCTTTTGGAAAGGGGAAAATTTAGGACAAGTTCAATTGTTGACTTTTACTATAGTTTTATTAATTTGTTTGATATACCTTCCTATTGTTGACATGTTTAAGTCCAAATTTCAACTGAATGCATTTTCTACACTTCAAAATGATAACTGTCATTAAAAACTTTTCGAAAAAGGGACAATTAACAATGTTTGTTATTCCAACTATTAGCTATCACTACACATAAAAAAACTACTGGTTTATGACTGCATCAATGTGATGATGGAAGTCCAATTACTGCATCAATGTGATGAGGGAAGTCCATACTCATCATTGAAATTCAGACTTGGGAATCTAATCCTAATGCAACATAATTATTAAAGTGCCCTTGCGATTAGTATCATCTACAGTTCATCATGTGGATTAACTGTCGTCCACTTTCCGAATGGTATTCCAGCATCTGACATGCTTTAACCTTGTGAGTTTTTTGTAGGAAAGATATTGTCATGGAGCACTACAGATCCTTCAACTGGTCTTGTTCCAGTATGTATTTGGTGACACCCAAAAATGTTCTAATTCCACTTGTCTTTTAGCATTATGACCCTTTTTCTGTAATGATGTAAATGCAGGTTGGAATAATACCATGGTTGATATTGTCATCCGGAGTCAGTAGTTTTTTATGTCAGAAGTTGTCAGAGCTTCTTCATTTATAGAGATATACTTCAAGTACTCCACTGCCTTTGGCAACTGAGACATTTGGTGACCAGTTTATTTTCAGGAGATTAAGTTTGCTATGCTTGTTGCCTCTACTAATCAGTGGAAAGATAGGTAGGCTGGCAGTTTTTGTTTGGTTCAAAATGTGAAATTATTAATTTAACTGACTGCCGAAAGGTCTTGCTTATGATTGTGAACCTCTCAGGTTCATAGTTTTTGATGGTGCAATATACAAGCAAAGGAATCTTAGGTATTCAGATGGATCATGGATGTATTGACGTTTTCTATTAAAACTCGTTGTTGCTGCAATGTTTTCCTTGCTGGATGAGAATTGAAATATAGAAAGGCTGGTTTGCACTTTGCAACACAGAGTCCATCTAATGTGTCAGGGGTATCGTAGTCATTTTGCATCTAAAGGTCCCAAGTTACCATAAAACCCTAGTATTCTTGGTCTTGGAGGCTTGTCTTTCTTTGGTCGTGCTCTTGAAAGAGTTCCATCCCATATATAATAAATAATATTTTAACCTGGCTTTGCTTTCTGTCATAGTTGTGTTGGTGCTGGTGGAGGCTCAAGGCTTTTGTTGTTTTAGATTTTGTTTCTTCTACCCAAGAACCGTCTGGTTACGAGTCTCATCACTTTCATGCTCTCACTACGTCTCTTGAAACTAGTCTGATGATTGAGATTTTTCCTTGAAGGGTTGCTGATCTTGCCCACTTAATCTACAGACCATCCTTTGGTTTTCATTTGGCTTATCTTTAGACCTCTTTCCCCTTTTTGATTTTCTTCAGTTCTGTTGTAACGCAAAGTTTGTGCAGATGATGGTTTACACTTGATCTCTGAACTTCAGGTAAGTTCACCTGTTGAAAAGGAAAAAAAAGCTGATGCACATCCTTAGCTGATCGTTGTTACTCAGATTCTATGCTACATATGTTTTCAGTAAAATGGCACGACCGAAGACAGGACTCACTCGAGATGGGTAGAGTCCTCGGGAAGTATAGAAGCTAGTTATAAATGATAACTATGTGTTTGATTAAAAAGACAGATTAAATGATGCAATTAACAATGTAGTGCACGATGTTTTGTATTCAGTATAATGTGTGTTGTAACTCTAATCATCTATAGATACGAAGGTCCATACTATGATTCAAGTGCGGGTAATTACTTTTTGAACCTTATTTCTGTTAACTATGATGTTAAACAACGTGAATGATTTTCAAAGGGCAAAGGTGATTTGTGCTGATAATTCCTAAGGATTGCTTGATGATTTTAATGAAGGCTTACAAGATAATAGAAATTTTGACCTCAAGAGTTTTACATTTAGATTGTTTTCTTGATTCTATGGCTAACGACATGACCCTTCAATTTTGTGGTAACTTAGGTAAAAGCTTTACTGAGCGAGCTTTGATGGCATCATCTTTGGTGATGTGCATGGTGGACAATGGGGCATTCTCGCAATTGGTTTGGGTTTGGGAAATCCTCTCGATCCCTTCGGTCAGGTTGGACTCTATGTGGTTGTCGGTAAAGTTGATCTAGTCATTATATGTTTGATTGAGTTAGGTTTTTTTGGGTGGTTCTTGTATCCTCTTCGCTTTTCGTCTTTTGGGTGGTTCTCCTATCCACTTCGCTTTCCGCCTTTACCTCCTCTCCACGTTATTCTTTGAGTTAGGTTTTTTGTGTTTAATTTAGGTTGAGAGTGTAGATCCTCTCCCACCATCTCTCCCACCATCTCCTAATCAGGAGGGTGAGATTACTTGTGGGAATTCTTCTCTTGAGAGTTTGGTGATTGGTTCTATTCGGGAAGGCTCTTTCATCTTGGATGAGGCTTCATCCCTTGAGAATGACTCTCCTTCTTCTTCCCTTACGTTCATCTCAAGGTTATGATCCAGAAAGGATTCACTTCCTTTGCTTCCCTTGGATTAGTATCTTTCTAGGAAAGATCCATTTTATGGGGAAGATCTAATTTTTCTCCTTTTGAAGAGCAATTTTCCTTCGATTTCTCTTAGTACACAAAGTGATCTCACTTCGATAGACAGTTGTGATTTTCCCTTGCTGATGGAAGATAAATCCTAGGGTAACATTTTTTTCGCTTCGAATGATCAGACCTCTTGCTCAATCATTGAACTTAAGTCGTTTGCAGTAGTGACGAGCTTAACCCCTTTTTCTTTTAATTTGAGTCTCTGCCTTTCATCAGATCTCCAATCAAAGATTAAAGGTATAGTTGGAGTGGTTGTGGTTATAGCTTCTTCCTCCCTTTGTAGTGTGGATTTGAGACGTTCAACAAAGTACCTCCCCTCTTTGAGACTTTGATTGTGGTAATGGATTCTCAATTGGCTGTTGATGGTGTTAATCCCGTCAATGTAAATCCTGACGATGTCTCTTCAAACCTTGACATTAATTGCCTTGTTAATCAGTTCCAACAGAGTGGCCGTCTCTGATGATTGAAGTGCGATCACTTGGTTCAAGGGTTGGTGTAATTAATGCAAATTGCTTGTTTTCCACTAAATATAAACATTTTTTTTACCGCTTGCTGGAAAAGGGAAGAAGCGTATCAGTAAAGATGTGACGTTGCAATCTTGCATCATTAAGACTATTGGTTTCCAATTTCGTCCTTTGTTTCGAGAGAAGACGGATGGACTGTTGTCCACCGTCGACGCATCAAATCTTCCTTCATCCTATTCTATACTTCATACGACAAATGCTTTAAATGTGGGTTGCGTGGGTACATTAGTTTAAGGTGTAGATTTCAAAAGCATTATTTTAAGTGTAGGGTGACTGACCATTCGATTACCGTTTGCAAATCCTACACCTAGACAAGCTCCTCTAAACCTTGCCTCAGTCGTCCTGCCCCCATCCTCAACCTCCGTCTTCTTCTCTATCAACATTTATGGTTGGATGTTCTTCCCACCAATTTATAGTTATTACTCCATTGGAGGAATAGTATGCTCACATGAACTTCTTGTCTACCTACACGATGGTTACCATCACTTATAGCAATATTTCTTAAAAGGAGATGATTGTTAATTTACTAGTCCTTTAGTCTCAACATAGGGAGTGGCAAGTTATTCATATAACAAACTCCAAATTTTTGGTCAAGTTTTCCTCTCTAGTGCTTTGCGACGAGGCACTCTCTATGGACTGGACAACGTCCTCAGGCATTTCTCTTCATTTTGCGCCATGAAATACTAATATCAATGCTATTCAGACTCTGGTGGAAGAAGGCTTCTGGATTCGTATAGAAGGGGTTCCGCGCCATCTATGAAGTGTTAACATGTTCTCTAAAATGATCTTTGATTTTGCAGAGCTCATGGATATGGATATGAATGATGAGTATCTGTGCTATCAAGTAAGATCAAATTACACCTTAGTAAAGATATGCTAGGAGTCTTTTATTTCTCTTTTCTTCGGAAAGTTTACCTCATTTGCTTCAATCGAGTGTTGGATATTTGTCCCCTAGTGTCGAAGTTTGCTCCTCCAATTGCGACCTTTGCCATGGGCTCTTCTGGCCCTCGAAGTACTTAAAAGGTGTATGGCAAGATATTCTAGGATGCGAGTGGACTCAAGGGTGGAAGAGGGGATAAAGGAAACTTCAATGTTTGGAAATGTGGCCAAACTTGCATGACAAGAGTGTACATGGTCATGAACATGGCTCGTAGCACTCCCCAAACCTGAAGAATATGAATCGGGCTCCAACTACTACTGGTGACATTGGTATCCTTCCCATGTCGACTCCAAGCTTAGCCAGTGTGGTGGTTAAGCAAGTAGGGTGTTGACAACAATCTACTTCCCTTCCTCATGCCTCCATGGCTATGGCTCCTCCTAAGGACTTGACTCGTGCTACTATCTCTTGGTCCCCACGTGATACCTCTGGTCGACAGAAGGGAAAGACCTTAGTATATTTTGATAAGCTCTCCTCAAGAGATGACTAAGAGTGAAGAGATACCTCAAACTCTCTAGCTAAAAAGTCTGCCTATACTTCCTTAATGTTTGCTTCTTGGAACTGTAAAAAAAAGAAAGCCATAGTCAAGGTACTACTTGGGGCTCTGGTTGATTGTGATGAATCGAGTGTGGAGGAAGATGTGACGAAGGCTTCTTAGGCGTCGTTTCAATCTAAGGGTTGTAATATCTCTACTTAGCAAATTAGCCCCCTTCATGTGACACAAGGTACCCCCTTATCTGCTCAGCCCCTCCATGTCTGAGAATGGTGTATGGTAGGGCAATTTCCACTTCCTTTGTCTCCTTTCAATCGGCCTCTTCTGGAGGTAGTGTGACAAGTCTAAGGGATCCCTTTCCTTTTGACTCTATTTTGAATGGCATCCTCTCTTGGGATAGTTATGAGGACTTTATGAATTTTAGCTTTAAAATTAGAATTATGGTTGAGAATGCTAGGGATGCAAAACACTTAATTTGATTAGAGCATAACACAACCTTCCTCCATCTGATTTAGTTGAGGAAAGTACTTGTGTTGCCCTTTTGAATGCCCCACATTGTTAACAAGCTTTGCTACATCTGTTACAGTGGTTAATTTTATTGCCCGTTAATGGTTATTTTGTCTTGGAATATCTGTGGTTTAGGAAGTAGTGTCAAATGTAGGGAGTTTAAAAACTTGGTTCATATGGTTAAGGTAGATTTTCTTATTGTTCTTGAAACCAAAATAGAATCCTTCTCCCAAGGTACCCTGAGATCCATTGGGGGTGGTAGATTATCTAGTTAGGAAATGTTGCCTACTTAGGGCCTCTCTGGTGGTATATTAATTGGTTGAAATGAGAATATCTACAGAAATTTGGAAGTTTTTCATAGACAATTCTCAATCTATGATGGTTCACTGGAGTTTATGACCCATGTTTGAACCCTTCAAAACTGTTATTCCTTACTGAACTTAGGCATATTTAGACCTTTGCTAGTGATAACTAGGTCATTAGGGAGACTTCAACATCACTAGATACTCCTATGAATGTTTTAATGGGTCCTCCTATATGCTCCTGATGGCTAACTTCAATGATTTCATTGCGAGTGCTAATTTATTGGATCTTTCTCCCAATAATTACGGTTATACTTGGTCAAACTTCCAGGTAGATGTGACTCTAGTCAAGCTGGATTGATTTTTAATCTCTCCCAATCGAGAGGCTTGTTTTCCAATCGCCATCTACTCTAGTAAAGCTCGTGTTGTTTCTGATCATATCCCCATTGTGTTAGACACTTGTCCTCCTAATTGGGGGCCATTTCCTTTTAGATTTTATAAATATTGTCTCCTTAATAATGGCTTTGAATCAATTGTGAGTGAATGCTGGAAGTCCTTCTCGACTATAGCTAATCTTATTGCAAAATTCTCTTATAAACTCAAAGTTGTTATAGCTACTATTAAAGCTTGGCTTATTTCTTGCAGAGATGAACATCAAGCTAGGCTTCTTGATATTGAACAAGTGATCCATAACTTGGATCACTAGGCAGAAACTATCCCATTGTACCCCCTTCAATTGTAGTAGATGCTAGGTCTAAGACTTAAACATCTCAATACACTTAAAGCTTAGGAAATTCATTGGCAACAACGATCACATATTTAGTAGCTTACGGAAGGCGATTTAAATACCTCCTTTTTTCACAAAGTTGCAAGCTTTAAAAGAAAAAGGAATATTATCACTTCCTTTTTTATTGATGGAGTTAGAACTGAGGCACTCCATCTTATTTGCTCAGCCATCTAGGAGCATTTCTACAAGCTTTTCCATAAATCCCCCTCTTCTTACTTTAGGTTGAACTGGGAGTACCTATTACCAACCAAAATTACAAATGCACAGACTATTGAAAGCCCGTTCTCTAAGGAGGAAATCAAACGTAATGTGCTCTTTCTTCTAAGGGATAAGTCTCCTAGGTCGAATGGATTTCTCTTATGTTGATATCAACATTTTTGAGACCTTATCAAAAAAGATTTGATAGAGGTCTTCTACTTCCTTCATTAAGCCTTTGATCCTGATATCTTGAAATATATCAATTAAACTTTCATCACCCTCATACCTAAGAAAATAGATGTACAATGTATCAAAAATTTTAGAACCATTAGTCTTCTTAATTGTAGCTATGAAATTGTTGCCAAATGACTAGCTTCCAAGTTAAGCCTTTTGTTAAACACATTGGTTGATGACCCTTGCCTTTTTGAAAGGTTGTAATATTAATTATTGTTTTGTGGTTGTACAAAAAACGTTGCATTTGCTTCAATCCTCCCATTTTAAATGTGTTATAATCAAATTAGACTTTGAAAAAGTATTTGATAATACCATTTGGGACTTCCTTCTCGATGTCTTGTATGGCTTTGGAGTTGGGGAAAAATGACTCTCTTGGATTAGAATGTGCATATCTACTATTAATTTTTTGGTGATGATTAATGACACCTCTAAATGTCACTTTAGTTCATCTAACAGTCTAAGGCAAGGAAATCTCTTATCTCCCTTACTATTTATTTTAGTCACATACATCTAATGGTGGCAACGAGTCGAGTCTGGGTCGAGTCTACCTATATTCAGACCTAAAACCATTTTTTTCACGAGTCCGGGTCTGGGTCAGGGTTCTAAAATTAGGACCTAGACCCAGACCCATGAAGATAATAAGTCTGGGTCCCGGTCCCGGGTTTAATGAGTCCTTCAACTTATTTCTCAACTAAGATTCAATTATTCAAATGATTCAATGAAAACAGGAGATTTCAATTATTCAAATTATTCAAATAAATGTATCCAAATATACATTCAAGATTTAACTCTGATATATCTCAATGCACATTCAACATTCAATATTCAAGATTCAAATAAACTTTACTAAATGCAATAACATTCAACTAAGATTCAATTATTCAAATAATTTAATGAATGAAAGAACGAAAGATTGAGATTTGAGAGTAGAATAATATATATTAAATATATAATATAAATATTATACATTAGTTCTTATATTTAACTTATAATATATTATATACAAATCGGATCCATGGGTCCATAGTTCTGAGTATTTTTAGACCCAAACTTTATCCAGTAAATGAGCCAGTCTAGCGAGTCTAGGTACACCTGTCCATGAGTCTCATTTTCAGGACCCAGAGTCATACTTTATGAGTCTAGACCCACGGGTCTTGGGTTTAGACTCGACCCATTACCAGCCCTACCTACATCCTCAATAGGAGGCTTTGTCTTGGTAAAGAACATAATTTGATTAAGGGAATTAGTTTTCCACATCATGGCCAAGAAGTCCTTAACATCCAATATGCAGATGACACTTTTTTAGTCCTTAACATCCAATATGCTTTCAATTTTGTTCTGGATTAAATATCAACTTTCGTAAGTTTTCCCTTACCAACATGGGGATTAACATTGAGCTCTCTAATAGACTTAGCTCTATTATGAGTTGTATCTAGTCTACCCTACTTGTCACTTACCTTGTCCTACCTCTTCATTTTTAAAAAGCCTCCTTCAACGATTGGCCCACTGTGTTGGATAAGTTAAATGCAAGACTTGACAATTGAAAAGGTAGATACCACTCCCTTAGGAGTCGTCTTATCTTACTAAATTCAGTTCTATTTGCAATTCCTACATACTATCTCTCTGTCCTTCATCTCCCAACCAAGGTTGTAAGGAGATAGATAAAATACATAAGCATTTCCTTTGGAAATCTTATGCGTCCTCTAGCAATGGCTATCCTCTGATTAGGTGGTAGAATGTTTGTAAGCACAAGAAGTAGGATGGTTTGGATATTATCAAGTCAAACTCTTTTAATACGGCTCTTAAATGTAAATTACTTTGGAAACTTCTCTCTAGTAGGGACAATTTGAAATGGTGCTGGATTCTCAGGTGTAGATATCTTCATAATTCCATTACTAGGGTAATTCTGAATGTTTCTTCTAATAATGCATCCCCAATCTGGAAGGAAGTAAAAGCCTGTTATAAGATTGTTAATACCTTTGACTCTTATTCAGTTAACAATGGTAGCTCTGTTCTCTTTTGAGAAAGTAGGTGGCATGATCTTAGTCTTCTAAAATTTATGTTCCCAGAACTCTACTCTTTAGCTAAATGTAAAAAATGATCGTTGGCAGGGATGATCTCTTCATTTCAAGTTCGAGGTATAAATTTTTTTTATTCTAGTCCCAACTTGTCTTCATCTATTTTCATGCAACTAGGTAATCTCATTAATTTTGTCTTTACTTCTCCTAAGTAGGATTTTATCTTGTAAAGTCTTACCCAGTCTAAGGACTTCTCTGTCAAGAGCTGTTATGATGTTTTAAATGATGGAGGCCTTCATTCTCCTTTTAAAACTAAGATTTCAAAGAGTGTGACACCCTTAAAAGTGAAGATTTTTGTTTGACTTATCCTTAAAGACAAAATTCTGTCTAGAGCGAACCTTACTAGAAAGGGATGGATTGGACCTGTATTGTGCAAGATCTATGGCTACCATCCTGAAAATGTGGTCTATATCTTCTTCCATTGCTCCCATGCTAATACTCTTTAGAACTTTTTACTTCAAAGTGCCAATTCCTTATCAGCAATTTTTAGCTTATCTCATGGTTTTTCGTTGAAAAATCTTTAGTTCAATATTGAATCCAAATGTTGGAATACTCTTGTTTTGGTGATTTTTTAAACCCTTTGGTTCCACCACAATAATTTTATATTTCGTAATAAATCTAGAGATATTAACTTAATATTTCTTAATCTTATGTCTTTAACTACTTTTTAGCTAGAAAATGTCTCTCCAAACAGGGTGTAGTAATCTCTTCTTCGGTTGTTGACCTTTGTAATATGCAGTAAAAGTGGGAGCTAGAGCATGCTAGTCTGGGTCAGCCTTCCATTGGTGATTCAAGTTTACCCACGGAGGTCAACAGACCTACTGAGTTGGATGACTGGGATAAGTGGGATGGTACCTCCATCGCTAGCTTGTCCTTTTAGGACTACTGATTGGGGGCTTCAGGTGTTATTTTTGTGTGGAGGATTTCTATCGTCCTGTTTTTTTGTTGTTGTAATGTTCAGAGATTTGTATTCTGTTTGGAGACTAATGCTTTATTTTGTTTCCCTTGTATAAGGAAGGAAACTTTGTATTCTACCTGTAAGTGGTTCCTATAACTAGGTTTATTTTGTTTATATAATATATCTACTATTTTCAAAAGAAAGACATGATCCATTCTTCACCAAAAATGAAATCATGAGAGTATTGCCATGGAGCTTGACTTTGAGAAGAATAACTCCCATATATATCAGATTGATTTTCCATATTAATGTTAGTCGGAAAGAAAAGTATCAACTAGGAATTGAGTCCTACCATGAATGAATTGGTGGCATAAAAGGAATGTGATTCCATCAACTCTTGTAAAAATTAAGATTGCACATAATTTTATTCAAGTTGATCAGCTAAATTAAATTAAATTCTCTTTTTTAATAGTTTGGTTTGATTTTTGATGAGTTGTTTGGCTGGATTTCAAAACTTTTAAATCTTTAAGAGTGATTTTGAACATGATTATTGATGTGATAGTGATATCCAACTAAGTTTATCTAAGTTTCTAACAAATTATTTTTAATCTTAAGTCTTAAAACGATGACGTGGTTATTGTGATGGGTTACAATTTACAAATACAAACGTTGTATACATTAAATAAGTCAAAAATATGCGAATTATGATTTTGATTCAGAGACCTCGTATAATTTAGATTTTGAACCCTTGAATTATGTTTTTGTTTAATATATTTTGTGCGGTGGTAATCTGAGATTCTTCCTAGAGTTGAACATGAGGCGAATTTTGGCTAGAACAAAAATATGCATATTGGGAACAATTGAAGGTATATTTGTAAAAGATTTTGAAGAAGTTTGTTGTTTTTCATAATTTGAAAAGGAAAATGAGGTTGGCACTTGACAAATGTTTGTGAGATTGATTATTTCAGTTCTAGGCCTAATGCATATTCATCTTGCAAAGAGGTAACTAATGGACTCTCAATGATGTGTTACTCAACAAAGCGTGATTATTAATTCAGTTAGCTAGTTATGGATTCGAGTCCCAATAAGTATAGAACTTTTGTTATAAAAACAAATTTTGTGGTGCCGAATGTGGTTTTGATGACATTACAAACAATGCTCTTGGTTCGTCTTTCTGGTAATATTAGTTAGGATTTGTGTCCATCAATTGTGAGATTAATCGTCTAGCATTAGACTTAAAATGGTTTTTTAATATATTTTAGAGGAATTCTTATTTAATTGTAAAAGTTTTTTATACCACAGAGAGGTGAAACAACAAAACCAAATTCAACACAAAGTTTTTTACACATTCTTATGTACTGTTATTTATTTGATTTTATAATATGCTCACAAAGTTATGGGATTCTAACTTAGCATCTTTTGATATTTGAGAAGAGTTGCTTTTTGAGAGTACGATAAGATGAAAGGTGTAAGTTGTGTTTGGGGTGAAGTTATTGTCTATCATTGACCTTTGTGGTAGAATTAGTTAGAGAGGCATAAGAGACGGTAATTTCCCCTCTACCACCCCAAAGTGAATGGGGTGATCTCATAGTTCTTAAAGATGCATTGTTAGGTGCTCCATTTTTTCATTGAGGTCGAACCTAAGCCTATGTTCGTGAGATAGTTGCCTATACGTTGGTAAGGAAAGTATTGATTCTTGAGAAGAGAGGAATTACAGTGGTTCCCTCTAAACGAACAACAAAATTCCTTACCTTTTAGTATCTTTGTGGTAATTCCTTACATTTAATACCCTAAAAAATCTCTAAATTAGTTTCCCTAAAACTTTAATAGAAACAACATTAGAATTTATTTCAAATGACCTTAGTATCCTCAAAATGTTTTTTAAGAAACTCTCAATCACTAGAAGATTGATAACTTCTCAAAAGAAGCCTTCGATTCTGAAAGAAGACAATCATTGTAGTCTTCAATCAACATTGTGCACCCAAAGCTTCCATAACGTTCTACTTGAAAGAAATCCTCAATCACCACGAGAAAGAAGTCCTCGATCTTGAAAGAAGAAAACAATCATTAGTAGCCTTCAATCGACGTAGCTCTCTCAGAAGAAAGGAGATGTTAAGTAGCATTGGAAGAGTTCTTCAATCTCCAATCAATGTTTTCTCACAGGAAAAGTAGAACCAAATCAATTAACCTAGGATTCTGATCTTTACAAGAGAGAAGAGAGAAATGAGGGAAAGGATAGATAGAAAAGAGAGATTTGGAGGTTAGGGTTAATTAGATTAGTAAATAGAATACATGGTCAAACATTAATCACCTAATGTTGAGGTTTTTTAATAATTGGAAGAATATTAGAGAGACAAAGCTTCTAAAAGACAAAAAGATTTTTAGAAATAAGAAGAATTTTAGAGGATTGTATGAAAATTAATCCAAACGAAAATTCTAGCAAACTAGCATTATGAAAGATAAGATGACTCTTATCGGATCCTTGCCCCTAGCTCTACGTTATATGATGATATGATCCGAATCTTGTTTGAAAGCCAGATAGTCAAAACCGGAAACCCTAATCCCTTGTACTCTCCACCCCTCCGCCCGACCCCAAATCGAACTCTCTCTCTCTTCTTCCTTGCTTTCTCTCACACCGATGACCGGAGCAAAGAGGAAGCCCTAGTACCAGGGAGGCGAACTAGATCCGGTCCATCTCCCCCACTCCTCCACCCGGAAGTATTCCAAGGTCCGCCCTCTCTCTCTCTCTCTTTCGATACTTGTTCTGGAACATGAGTTTTTCCTCTCCGCACCGCTGTCGAACCTGTGATCAACCGAGGCTTTCCCCCTGATCTAACTTATTAGCCCTATAAAAACATTCGCGCAACCAGCCGACCATGAACTGAGGTTTTCCTATTGCTACTTTGAGCTTCGGAATGCTTCTGTGTAGCCACTGCTAAGGGAGAAGAAGTATTGGGTGTATTGTAGTTATTCGTATTTAGGTTGAATTCATGTTAAGTTATTGTTGGTCTTGCGTTATAGTTGTGGATGTGTAGTTTCTATCTATATTGAAATCAGGTTAGTACATGTCTTTTAGATCTATGATTTATATCTAGGTTGATATTTTATTAGTTGTATGCTGTAGTGCACTTTATTCATATTTATTTTCATATTTATTTTCATTTTTACTTTGGTCTGGAATTTGTTTGTTTTTTATTCATATTTGGTATCTGTTTTTTTTTTTTTTAATTTTCTGTATCACCATTCGTGTTTTTGATAGCACTCCTCTGTCCTCCACCACTCCCTCGGGAGCTCACTGGAGCTGCAGCTATGAGTAGTCGAGCCATCGAAATCACCTCAGGAACCCTAACAAAAGGGGGAAAAAACTGGAGTAGAGTAGAAGAGAACACCTTGCTTTGGTCCAAGCTTTGGAAACGAAAACTAGGGATTTGATACCATTTATTCACAGCTCAGGGTTTTTACTCATCAATTGAGAACCCAATGGAATCCTAACTGATCTGCTAACAACTAACAGAAATAACAGATTCTAACATAAAGCTTAATTGGACATTTAGTTGGATTTATTTAACCCAATAACCCGACAAAACAAATGCATTAAAAGGTTTCTATCAGTTTTATCTCTAGTCATATGCGTTTCAAAAAGTAATACATATATGTGCCTTAACCTAACCGCACAGTCTTCACTCTGTTTGCATCCCTGACTGCTGCAAAGCTCATAAAATTACTGAACTATGACATGAGTTTCTTATTCAGGTTATAATACCTGATAACCCACAATTATCACAATTTGATGCATTGTTGGCGTAGGGTTTGCACTTGTTCTCTGTGGTGTTAGTCTATTCTTGGGCTCAATGTGTTTGAAAAAAGTGATAAAGATCTGATTTTCCATAGTATTGATGAAATTGGTAAACAGTCTATGCTTGACATTATTGTGGTTGCTAATGGATCAGTAGTTTTTTTTTATGTTGAAAGAAGACTTGGTAATTTTGATAAATAGCTTTGTTGTCAGATTTTGTACAGGTGATTGTGGATTTTGCTATGTGAATGTGATTTGGGTCAATACATGGATCTCTCATATTTTACAGTCTATTGTATCCTGTAGAGATGCTTCACTTGATATTTGAATATGATATGTTACTTTCTGTACATTTACTTTCCTGCCAAACTCAACCCACATCCATCACTCAAGTACATGATGATTCAAAATACACTTTCACATGCATCACATGCTTCACTTGATTTTCTATGTGAATGCCATTTGGGCTGATACTTGAATCTCTCGTATTTTGCAGTCTTTGTAGCCTGTAGAGACGCTTCACTTGATATTTGAATATAATATGTTGCTTTCTGTACATTTACATTCCTTCTAAGGCAACCCACATACATCACACAAGTACATGATGATTCAAAATACACTTTCATATTGATCTTTGTCTTGTGTCCAAACTATGTCAGTAATCTTTGTCTATCTATTTAATTATTTCAAACTCAGCTTCTTTTAAATGGGAAATCTTACATGTTAACTTTTTCCATTCACAGGTGCTGGGCAGGATAATTCTTCACAAAGTTTCCATTTTTTACAAGAGGTATGTTTGAGGTATAATTTGTGTTTCGTATTTTGGACCACATGCTGATTTTTGTTTCTTGTTTGCTTTCTTCCAATATTTTCAAATTTGCTAGCTGCACATGTGTGTACTTGAGGTTTTAAGACATTAATTTATCAAGAAATATTATGATACTATACCCTCAAAACAAGGAATATTGTGTGTCACTACTTGTGCAAGATGCTCATGGTCAATATATCCTTCTCGTACCAAATTGGGAAGTGATGAAAAGTGAAGAATAAAAAAGATGGAGAGAAAAAAAACTTTTCATCATTGACTATTATGACCAATCAACTTTAAGTTTTTTATATATTTATCTTTAAACACTTGTAACCAAACTAGAGAACTACCAATTACCCATACACTCAATCAACCCATATAGTAAAACTCACCATCTAGTAGCTGAGGGCTAGTGGGCATAGGGCCAACCATACTTATCATGGCACCATGGCGGTAAGCAAAGGCTCCTAGACCCCTAGGTGGTAATAAAAATACAATTTTTACATGTTTTTGAGTTTTTTTAAATATGCTTATAAATATATTCAGAATTTATAATACATTAATAAATTGATATATCATTTTTTAAAATTAACAATAACAATCTAACTATAAATTAAATATTAATTGTCCTCCAAGTCAATAACAATCTTAACAATAACAATATGTCAATAACAATCTTAACGATAACAATAAGTCAATAACAAATAACAATAACTAAATTAGTAAAAATAACAATCTTAAAAATAATAATAAGTCAAATAGTCCACAACAAATAACAATAACTAAGAAAAACTAAATAATAGTCATCAAGAGACAATGTCTGATAACAAAAAAACTAAATAATTGCCATTAGGCTAATTTAGCCCAATGTGTATGGACACCTTAACCTCCAATGGCACCCTTTAGGTGGGTGCCATAATAAGTATGGGCCCCACTAATGACTTATTTTGTGAAACACAGCTAGTAATGATTCAGTTAGTGTCAAATTAGATGAAAGAAAAAGAAGAGAAAGAGGCTATTGTTTGAAATGATTGTACTAAGGGTCTAAAAAATCGTGAAAACTGGAAATGCATTCATTTTGGCAAATATACAAGTTCCTATATGGCAATGGCACTAATCATTGAAACACATTTGCTTGCTTCTATTGCATGTAAGAAGGGAGAGTATAAACGAGCAATATTTTAAAAAATGGAAAATGGCTTCTATATGGTTTGAGTTTTTAAATGTTTTTAGAAAAAAAGGAGATTTATATGGGTGTTTAGTGAAAAAACAATCGAAATCTAATAAAAATATAAATAAATGACATGTATGCAACCAATAGTACTCATCAAATTACATCAATATATAAAATTATCATTCAAAAGTTCAAACACAAGTAATTTAATTCAATACACATTACTTGAACCTATGTAATTATCATTCAACCACAATTATATAATTACCATTCAACCACAAGTAATTTAATTAAAAAATAGAAATTAAATAAACTAAATAAGTAACATACATAAGTAAACAACAAAATACCTAGATTATCAAATTATGTCAATGACAAGAAGTCAACATCATATTAGCAAAAAAAGGGTCATTTTTAAATGACTTCCATATGGTTTGAGTTTTTAAATGTTTTTTGAAAAAAAGGAGATTTATACGGGTGTTTAGTGAAAAAACAGTCAAAATCTAATAAAAATATAAATAAATGACATGTGTGCAACCAATAGTACTCATCAAATTACCTCAATATATAAAACTATCATTCAAAAGTTCAAACACAAGTAATTTAATTCAATACACATAACTTGAACCTATGTAATTATCATTCAACCACAAGTTTATAATTACCATTCAACCACAAGTAATTTAATTAAAAAATAGAAATTAAATAAACTAAATAAGTAACATACATAAGTAAACAACAAAATACCTAGATTATCAAATTATGTCAATGACAAGAAGTCAACATCATATTAGCAAAAAAAGGGTCATTTTTAAATGACTTCCATATGGTTTGAGTTTTTAAATGTTTTTTGAAAAAAAGGAGATTTATACGGGTGTTTAGTGAAAAAACAGTCAAAATCTAATAAAAATATAAATAAATGACATGTGTGCAACCAATAGTACTCATCAAATTACCTCAATATATAAAACTATCATTCAAAAGTTCAAACACAAGTAATTTAATTCAATACACATAACTTGAACCTATGTAATTATCATTCAACCACAAGTTTATAATTACCATTCAACCACAAGTAATTTAATTAAAAAATAGAAATTAAATAAACTAAATAAGTAACATACATAAGTAAACAACAAAATACCTAGATT